>CM069317.1:22252576-22430076 GCA_035609425.1 Epinephelus awoara
TTGGCTGCCCATGGCGTTCGGTGCCAATGTTCCGTTCCAGGCAGCCGGGCCGCCGGTGCCATCGCCATGGCGACAGGAGGCTGCGGCAATGGCGGCTGTGAAAATGTCGAGAAAGAAGAGGAAGGAGGTGAAGAAGAAGATGAGCGAGAGACGCCAGTAGACAGACAGCTGCAGCGGAGACATTGTGTCCCACGGGTCAGTGACGGCGTCTGTCCTCCAGGTGAGACAGACAACCCAACGTCTCAGATGGTCCTCATGTTCTGTCCGTCTGTCTGTGTCCGTCTGTCTGTCTGTCTGTGTCTCTGTTTGCCTGTCCGTCTGTCCGTCTGTCTGTGTCTCTGTTTGTCTGTCCGTCTGTCTGTCTGTGTCTGTGTCTGTCTGTGTCTCTGTTTGTCTGTCCGTCTGTCCGTCTGTCTGTCTGTGTCTGTCTGTCTGTCTGTGTCTGTGTCTGTGTCTGTCTGTCTATGTCTCTGTTTGTCTGTCTGTCTGTCTGTGTCTGTGTCTGTGTGTCTGTCTGTCCGCCTGTCTGTCTGTCTGTCTGTCTCTGTCTCTGTCTCTGTCTCTGTCCGGCGGTGCTCTCAGGTCCAGCAGCTGCAGCTGTCTCTGGGACAGACTGACAACAACAACACGGGTCAAATTTAAAGTCAACTTTCAGCCACAGGCTCCGCCTCCTTCTCGCTATAAGGACATGTGGGGGCGTGGCCTGTGTACAGTGCAGTGATACAGTGACACCTTGTGTTCATCTCATGTATTACACATGTGTCCTCCAGGGAAGGAAATGAGGAGGGAAGGAGACAAGGAGGTATGCAAGAACAGGAGGAATCATTATGGGATGTATGTTGTGGCTCTTCAGTGACATGTTAAACACATGTTGACAGAATCAGGCTGAATTTAAGAATTATTTTATTTTCATTCAATAATAAAAAGTTGTTAAACACAGCAGAACTTTCTGCATCACAGAATTCATCGACATAAAATCAAGATTAAACATTTAAAAATAATAAGAATTTTATATTTATCGACAATAAAAAAACTAAAGAAACAAAAACTTTATTAACACAAACAAACAAGTTCCTTCAACATGACATCATCCGTTAAACTAAAGAACACGAGTCGACCATCTGAAGATCTGACTGAACAAGAACCTCCAACTGTTTCCATCCTGACGCCTCCTGCTCCACGTCCCATCATGCTTTGCTGCCGGCGCTTCGATGGACTTCCGTCACCACCGTAGAAACAGCCGTGTGGGGGGCGGAGCAAGACGATGCCATGGACTGCAGGCTGAGCATGAGACAGCGCCAGGTGAGCCGCAGCGCCTTCCCCACGTTCTGTCAGAGAACCACACAAGAACAAAGGTTCAGTGCCTTCAGCTGCCTCTGAGCAAGGCAGCGACACTGACAACGACAAAAGAACAAAGGTTCAGTGCCTTCAGCTGCCTCTGAGCAAGGCAGCGACACTGACAACGACAAAAGAACAAAGGTTCAGTGCCTTCAGCTGCCTCTGAGCAAGGCAGCGACACTGACAACCACCCAAGAACACAGGTTCAGTGCCTTCAGCTGCCTCTGAGCAAGGCAGCGACACTGACAACCACACAAGAACACAGGTTCAGTGCCTTCAGCTGCCTCTGAGCAAGGCAGCGACACTGACAACCACACAAGAACAAAGGTTCAGATTACTTCATATTTCAGTTTATATATAAATGAACATATATATGATTATCTATATAAATATAAACCTAAATATATTGTTAATTAATAATTTACTTATCTCTTATAATTTAATTTATTATCTAAAATTTATTCTTATTGTTTTTGTATTCTTTTATGGAGGTATTTTTCGGTTTATTTTAATAATTTATACTTTCTTGTTACTTTATGTTGTATTTATTTATTTTTTGTATATTATTTAATTATTGTATATTCAGTATCATTGATTTCTACATAAGGTGGTGTTTTTTTACATTAAATTTTATTTTTTGATTTAAATTGTATTTCTTATTTTTGTTACAATTACTGGATTTTTAAAATGTACTTCTTTGTATCAGTTATTAGTATTATTTATATATTTTTAATTTATATTTTAATGATGTATGCTTTTTATTTATTTCATATTTTTTTATTTTATCAAATATTTATGGCATCATTAATATTTCGAATTTACTGGGTTTTTTATATGAAGCGATATATATGTATTATATTATATTTAATGTTAGCCTTGTTCCTCTGAAGAGGCATTTTATTCTGTTTATAATTTATACATCATAGATGTGTTTACATTTAGACTTTCATATAAACTGATGTCTGTCATGGACGCTATATTTACTCCTCTTCCTCTGTGGTTTATCTTATCAGGCTGATAGGGCGCTGTTGTGTCGAGGTCAAAGGTCAAACTCAGTCCACTGAGTCAATCTTTAACAGACAGTCAAATCCGTCGCCTCCCCGCAGGACGCACACACAGGACGACCCGTTAACCCCTCACTCTCCTGCCACATGTTCACATGTTTAACAACAAACAGATGTATTTGTCCTTATTTTGTGCTTTTGTTTTGATGTTTGTTGATTTATCTTTAATCGTTTCACAGTTAAAATAACAAATAAACATAAACTCCAAATTGAATTTTAATGTTATTATTATTAGTAGAGGTCATATTTTTTGTGATTTATATTTCTCTATTTTTAATATCTTATGTTTCATAGTAATAACAAATTATTGCCATATTGATTTCAATGTATCAATAAATGTGTGAATAAAACTATTAATTGTTAAAAAAACCCATTTAATCCCAGTAACTGTAGAAACTTGAAAATATATATATTTATAAAAGAATTAAAAACAGAAAATGCTACAAATTAATGCAACAGAGACAAATCAGTTATTTTATATAAAAAATAAAATCTCAGATTATTTAGAAATAAACATATATATAATAATATTTATAATATAATATAAGATAGGATTTAAAGTAAAAAAAATACTTTATAAGTTAATGAAATAATAATAATGAGGCACATGAATAAATTAATTAATAGTTATAAATGTCTCCCGATATAAACAAATAAATTATTAAAGCAGAAATATATATATATATATATATATATATATATATATATGTATATATATATATACAGTTTATATATATATATATATATATATATATATATATATATAAAACAGTTTATATAAAATGTATATTATATAAATAAATAAACATATAAAAAAAACTTAAAATAGATAGGAACAAAATATGTATAAAATTTTATTTTGAAGTATGTATTATATATAATTCATTATTATTACTAATTATTTTTCATTAATTGAGGATTATTAAATATTCTTATTATATTCTATTATTTACTTTTATATGTTTTATTATTGTAGTTGTTTATTTTTTATATCAGCTGATATTTATTCATTTTAACTCATTTTATGTATTTGCTTTATTTACTTGTACATAATTATGAAATTATTATGAAATTATTTTAAATAATTCTAGTTTTAATTCTTGATTGTGATAGTTTTTCTATATTTATTAAAAAAAACTAGTTTTTATTTATTTCATTATTTTTTTATCATTTTGTTGTATTTTTACATCAGCTGATATTTATTAATAAGAATGAATTTTATTTTTTTGTGTGTAATTAATATTTAAAATGTTTTTAGTTTTAATTCCATTTGAGTTATATTTTTATTTCTTCATAAAGTGACATTATATTTTTATAATTTTTTTATTTCTTCATGTTTTATGAATTTTTAAAATTATTTTTTAAAGTTCTATTATTTGTTGCAGCGTTGATGACCAGAACATCATCTTCAGCCCTCCTCAGGTCAAAGGTCATCATTTCTTCTTACCTTCCTGTACTTCTTGTACTTCTTCTTCTTCTTCCTCTTCTTCTCCTCCTTCCTTATCCTCCTCTCCTCTGGCGTCTCCTCCCTGTCCTCCTCGTCCTCCTCGTCCTCCTCGTCCTGCTCCTCGATCAGAGGTTCATATCGATCCGGCAGGACGGAGAAAAACACTTCTTTGGAGCTTTTCTGTTGCTGCTTCTTCTTCTTCTCCTCCAGAGGAGCGGCGTCCTCCTCCTTCTCCTTCTCCTGCACTCCCATTCCTCGTTTCCTCCTCGTCTGTCGGGCTGCCGTCTCCTCTGAGCTCCTTGTGTTCAGGCAGGAGGACCTTTGGAGTGAGGAGGAGTCAAACTTTATTAGTAGCCTGGAGTCATTTCAGACACAGGAAGCAGTGTGAGCTGGGACATGAAGGAAGGATCAGAAGAAGAATGTTTCTCACCTCAGCGTCTGTTCGCTCCTTCACTTCGTTTGTTTTACAGAGCAAACATCAAACTGAGTCAAACTCAAACACTGAGTCAACGGCACAAACTAGAAAAACACGCCATGAGCTGGAGGCCATTTCAACTGTCTGATGACAGAGCCGCACGTTCAAACGCCACATCAGGAACTATATTCGGGATTTAAACGTGTAGTTTTAGAAAACATCTGTGTCTGCACTTTTCTTTCACGTCACGTCGTCCTGAAATGTTGTTCCTTAAAAATCCTTAAAAAGTTAGTACGTATGACGTGAGATCAGACTAATGAAGCATTACTGATGGTTTTATCAGCGAGGTTAGCCAGTCAGCTCGCCTAGCTGGATACTAAAATAAAGAAAAGCTCGGTTAAGCTCTACGGAGGGTTACTGCTCACTGTAACAGGCGGTGGACGTCACTCACTCCGAGTGTAACAAAGAGCCGACCTTACGTTAGCTTTATCCTCAACCTGTCAAAACTATCACAAACACTATTCAAAAATGACCTGTAAATATTTCAACATGTAAGTTGCGAAGCTAACGGTGAAAAGTGATGTCTGATTACTTCCTGTCAGCTCTGCAATTTTGTGATTACTTTCGCCTCCGATCTTAGTGGTCAAAGCGCTTTTTCATCCCGCCTAGCCGGCTACGAAAAGGTCTGAAAAGCAAGCTAACATTTGTGCTACACTGAGTGACTCGTGTTAGCTAACGGTTATCTTGTAAAACACTGAGGTTTTTATCAAAACTATCACAAAAACTATACAACAAATGAACTGTAAATATTTAATATATAAACTGTGATGCTAACAGTGAAAAGAGATGTCTGATTACCTCCTGTCACCTCCACAGTTAGCCCGTCGTTACTTTCATTTTCAACTTTTGTGGTCGAAGTGCTTTTTCATCCTTAAGTTAGATTCTTCCCTTTTCATCGTTAGCTTTGTACAAATTGTTTTTCACCTCAGTATCTTAGATAACTGTTAGCGGTGTTAGCTAGCCACTAGCTTAACGTTAACCTGATATTCAGAGCTTAGCCTATAGTTAGATTTCATGGCTTTTTCTTTCTAAACACTCGGTGCTTCGTCAAGCTTCCAAAATGATTAAAGTGAGTGGTGTTCACCGTCTTCAGACAGCTAGCAGTAATGCTCCGTTGCGCTGACGGCTCTCGTCACAAACCTGACAATGCTAAACTTCACTTTAGGCTAGCTAACCGGCTAACTTCGCTATTAACTGATCACAAACAAACGTTAAACAGTGCAAACACACAGTTAACTGTGAAAAGTTAAAAATGTAAAAGCACTTTGATCACTGAGGTCGGAGGAGAAGCTAACGCGACAGGAGGTTACTAGAAGTTTGTTTCACAGATTCGTCACGCTACATTAGCCACGTAGAGATCACTTGGGAATTTTACTGCGTCCGTGTACGGTCACATTTTAGTGTTCGTCTCTGTTTCCTGTTTCAACGTGACAATTTAAAAAACACAACAATAATGTCCCTGAAGTGATGACAGTAAAGAGCCGCAGACGGACAGAAGCGCCTCATGTTGACTCTTCTTCTCTTCTTCTGTTGTCTGTTGTTTTTCCCAGGCTGCAATAAGGGCAGCGCGCTCAGCTCTGACGGCCGCAGGCAGAAGACAAAGACTGGGGATTAGGTAAGAAAACAATCTCTCAGCATACCTGAGCTGAAACCTTTAAAACCCAGAGCTGCTGTCTGACAGAAAACACGTCACAGACGAAGCTTTGCCTCCAGAAAGTTCTTTAATGTTCAACGACTTGTGACATCAGACAGGAAATAAATAAGAGGTTTTATCTGAGTGGACTGAACCTGAGAGGAAGCTGGTAGCTGATACTGTGTGTGTGTGTGTGTGTGTGTGTGTGTGTGTGTGTGTTGGTCGGTAGTGGTGGATCATGATGCATCATGGGATCCTGGTGACCTTTGACCCTGGGGACACGGAAGGAGTGAGAGACAAGCACAGAGTCATGAACCTGATCAATAACTGATTTATCAACAAAAATATTGTGACATGTCAGAGCTCTGCGTGGTTGTCCATCTGACGCTGAACAGCCTCTGCACCTGGGACCTGACTTGGGACTTGTTGCTCCTCACATATGACTTGTTGGTCTTAAATTTGGACCTGTTTTTGGATTGAGGACTTCTTTGGGTCTGACTGACTCAGAGATCCTGACTCACTCACTCATGACTCAGCCGAATGTAGGACTCATTTGACTTGGACTTGACTTTTGAGTTGACTTGGCTCTTGTGAGTCTTGACTTGGATCTTGAATGTTAGCCTATTTTTTGGACTTGATTTTGTGGTGACTTAGCTCTTGTGGGTCTTGACTTGGAACTTGATTGTTAGCCTCTTGATTGTTAGCTTCTTTTTGGGACCTGACTTTTGAGTTGACTTGGGTCTTGCTGGTCTTGACTTGGAGCTTGATTTGGCTAACTTGATCGTTAGCCTCTTCTTGGGGCTTGACTCAAAACCAACAAGACCCAAGTCAGCTCAAAACTCAAGTCCCAAGAAGAGGCTAACATTTCCCAAATTTAGTTCCAAGTCAAGACCCACAAGACCCAAGTCAAGAGGAGGCGAACAGTCAAGCTCCAAGTCACTTTTTATCTGACATGATGGAGTCAGACCGAGAACAGGAAGCTAAGGTGGATCACACCCATCGAAATCTGACTTTCAAAATAAAGCTGATAAGAATTGATGAAGTCAGATGGGTGGAAAATAAAAGTGGAGTCACTGGGGTCCGACCGCGTCTGAAATGTGAAGTCACAGTTTGTTCAGAAACGTGACGGCTCTGACAGGAAGTGTGAGTTTCGGTGTTTGTATGTATGTGTGTGTGTGTGTGTATGTGTGTGTGTGTGTGTGTGTGTGTGGAGGGTTCACAGGAAGTTGGTTTCAGTGGTTTCGTCTATGTTCACACTGACAGTCCTGACCTGAAACACTGAGGCAGCCGAGTCTGACCGTGTCCACAGTTTACTGAGTCCGATTTTAATGTAAACACTGAAAGGACCCGAAGTGTGAACGCTGAAATCTCATCAAGTCAAAACTATCAGGATCAGCTGACAATGAGAGGATCAGCAGAACTGATCCTGAAGAACACAGCGTGCGCACGTTCAAAGGTTCTGACCTTTGTGTCGGGCAGTGATATGGTCAGTCCAGCAGGGGGCCTCCTGATCAGGCTCAGCTTCTTCTTCCACAGGTAGTAGAACTCCACACACTGAGACAGGGACTTAGTCTGAACCTGAACACACACACACACACACACACACACACACAAACACACACACACACACACACACAGGGACTTAGTCTGATCCTAAACCCACACACACACACACACACACACACACACAGGGACTTAGTCTGAACCTGAACACACACTCACAGTCTCATGGACTCGTCTGAAGTCTTTGTGATGAAGATGCAGGGATTTGACCATCATCCTCCTCTCTGCCGCGCTCCACCTTACGCCTGGAACACACACACACACACAAACACACACACACACACACACACACATTATCATAGAACTTATTTACGCCCTTACTGTATTTGCACACTTGACATTCATGCACTTCTTACCGCACTGTATGAAACCCACTGGTGTTGCTGGTACATACCCTGATGGTGCGGCGCTGTGTGGTCGTCGGAGGTCTCAGGAGTTGACAGAAGTTTTTGCACCGTCAGCTGGAAGAACAAAGACGGACCTTAGCGTCACAGTGGCCATTTTGATTTGGGAAACTAAAGTAAACAGTTTATATCGAATCAGCCAGTCAGAACTCGACTCGCTTAGCTTAGCATCAAGACAGAACACAGCTGATCTTTACCAGGAAGTCTCCTCTGCACTCTGATAGGACGTGGAGGGCAGACTCCGGGCTGGCCCCGCCCCCCGGCACCACGCTGGAGCGAGCCATCATCATCAGAGCTTCAACTGGATGAAGGAGGCGTCGGTCAGAAAACCATCGGGTGATAACCACGATCATAAAATCAATAATCAGAATGTGTACCTCTCTGACGATTGACGGGACGCTCCAGCTCGTCCCACGGCGTCCACAGCAGCAGTGCATTGTGGGGGTCAGCGTCGGTGTGTTCTCGACCCAGCAGAGGTGGGATCTCAGCCTGGAAGCTCCGCCCCTCGTTGATCTGTCTGTGATTGACAGCTCAGCGTGAACAGGTGATGTTACCGTTAATGTTTGTTAAGAGCTCAGTAAATTTACGTACGGCTTGTTGAGTATCGTCCCTGGAGGAGGGGAGGCCGTCTCCATGGAAACAAGATCGCTGAGTCCGTCTGCCAATTAGAGACACAGAGTTTACCGTCATGTCCTTCCTGTAGGTGTCGCCAGCAGGACTTAGCACTTGGTGGTCATTGGTCGTAGATCAAGGTCACTGTGACCTTGTGTGTCTTATTCTTGTGAATTCAATAGCCCAAGAACACATCGATGGATTCTTTTTTTTAAATTCGGCACAAACATTCATCTGGACTCAACGATGTAGTACTTTGCTCCTGGTGGTAATAGGTCAAAGGTCAAGGTCAATGTGACCTTGCATTGGTCTCCTTTTCATGAGGGTGATATTTCAAGAACACCTTGATAGATTTTTTTTTTAAAAATTCAGCACAAATGTCACTTGGAGTTAAAGATGACATGATTAGACTGGTCAAAGGTTGAGGTCACTGTGACCTTGTGTTGGTCCCATTCTCATGAATGCCATATCTCAAGAGCATCTTGATAGGATTTTTAAAAAAATTTTTTGGCTCAAACATTTACTTGGACTCAGTGTTGAAGTAGATAGTCATTGGTAGTTATAGGTCAAAGGTCAAGGTCACTGTTACCTCATGAACACTTTGATAGAATGTTTTCAGATTTGGCACAAACGTCCACTTGGACTCGAGGATGAACTGATTAGATTTTGGTGGTCAAAGGTCACTGTCACCTTGCATCCATCTCATTCTTGTGAATACAATAGCACATAAACAGTTTGAGGGAATTTTTTAAAATCTGGTGCAACATTCACTTGGACTCAACAATGAAGTAGTAAGCTTTTGGTGGTTATAGGTCAAAGGTCAAGGTCACTGTGACCTCATCCATCACATTGGACTCACTATGTGTGTTGTGAAGCTGCACCGCCTGCGCTTTCTGCTGCCTCCTGGTGGCGAGGGAGCAGTACAAGCCGGGCCCCGCCCTGATGGGGCACAGCATGGGCGGAGGGGTGTAGTGTGCACCGTCACCCATGGCAACCGCTCCATCACCTGCTTCACCATCCTCAGCTACAGCTTCCTCTTCTCCGTGGTGCAGCAGGCTGCGGTACAGCGGCGCAGCACGTCCTGTGGCTGGAGACAGATGACTGCCTCGCCTCTGTCCACTCCTACATGCCTTAGATTGGACGGGCACAGAGACAGGCATCACCATGGAGACGGAGGGTTGGACCGTTTGGGCGGAGGAGTCGTCACCCTGGAGACAAAAGAATGCCAGAGCAAGAGGCAACTGTAACAACTTGTTTAAATGACTGTGGACTCAGGTCACACACTGACATTACGGGCTGGTCCCCTGAAGGTAAACCACAGTGTATAAACCATATGGACCGAGGTTAGGGGTCTGGTTCACACCACTTAAGTCCCCTAAAGTGACAAAATCCAGTTTGTGTGTGTGTGTGTGTGTGTGGACCTTGTTGGACCATGACGCTGATCTGGATCGACTGTGGGAGCGCATGTGACCATTGAGTGCCGGCAGACTCCTGAAGTCACGCTGACACACCGAACAGAGCAGCCTGCAACACACACACGTTAAGCATGTAAGACACACCATCATCATCATCACCATCATCGCCATCATCATCATCATCATCACCATCATCATCATCATCATCATCAGGCGGATTACCTGGACTTTAGAAGCGCAGAATCGTCCTCGGGTTTCAGACGTTTTACCTGAGAACAAACAGAACAGCTCAGGATGGTGCGGCTGTTTATAGAAACTTTTCAGTGGTTGTTCTGTTGACGTGTTGGTGCGCTTCTTTACATGATTACTAATTTATGTACCTACTTACTTACACACTTGTTTATGCACTTATTGATTTTAGCACTTATTTGTTAACGCACTTACTATTTTATGCATTTGTTTATTTACACTCTTATTTATTTATGCACTAATTTTTTATATGCACGTATTTATGCGCTTATTTATTTACACACCTTTGTATGACTGCACTTTTTCATGCACTTATTTGTATACATACCACATTAATTGATGCACCTATTCATTTACACACTTATTTATGCACTAATGTATTGATTTAAGCACCTATTTGTTTACGCACTTATTTGCGCATATATTTATTTACTCACTTGTAATCCCACTCATCTATGCACTTATTTATTTACAGTTATAGGTGTACTTTTTATTTTCACACTTATTAATTCACAGAATTATTTATATATGCTCTTATTTACACCTTTCTTATTTTCTTACTGACGTACTTATTTATGCACTTATTTATCGATACACGTATTTACGCACTTTTTTATTCACAATGTTATGTAGCTACGCACTACTTCATTTATGCATTTATGCATATTTACACATTTATTTATACACCTAATGATTTACAAAGTTATTAATAACGGCACTTATTTATGTACCAACTTATTTATCACTACATTCATTTATGCACTTATTACTGCGCTTATGCACTCATTTATTGATTTAAGCACTTACTTGTTTATGCACTTATTAATTTATGCACCTTCTTATTACTGCACTTTTAATGCACTTCTTTATTTATGCACTTATTTATTTACTCACTTATTATCACACTCATTTGTGCACTTAACTATTTGCGATAAGACCTTACTGCCTGGTAAACTGAAGCTCTGGTGCCTACAGTTTGGTCTCCTTCCCCAGGCGCTGTGGCCACTCACCTTTTACGAAGTCCCAATAACAACCGTGGAGAAGATGGAGCGAACCATCACATCATATGCAAAGAAATGGCTTGGTGTCCCATGATGTCTGAGTAACATCAGCCGCTACAGCAAAGGAGTCCTGGAGCCACTTCTCACTGGTCTCACTGAAGAATACAAGTGTTTGAAAGTAAGACTGCAGATGACTCTGAAGGACTCCAGAGACCAGACCATCAGGACTGCTGCAGTGCCCCTAGTAACTGGGCGGAAGTGAACACCATCCAATGCAGTGCAGCAAGCCACATCAGCCCTGAGGCACGAAGATATTGTGAGGCAAGTCCAGCAGGGAAGAGAAGGCTCCGGACTGAGAGCAACCGAACCAACCTGGCAAGGCTACAACATCAGAGCAGAGGACACTGGTGGTTGAGGAGGTGCATCGACAAGAGGAGGTCTTGAGGAGTGCGAAGGCTGTCCCTCTTGCCAAACAGGGGCAATGGATGCAATGGGAAGGTGTGGAGAGGAGAAAGATCAGCTGGAGGGAGTTATGGAAAATGGAAGCAAGACGATCAGCATCATCATTAGGGCGACATATGACGTCCTACTGTCACCAAAGAATCTTCACCAATGGTATGGTGAGGATCCAACGTGTGCCCTCTGCCCAACTCCAGCAACCCTCAAACACATTATGACTGGATGCAAGACCAGCCTCATGCAGAGGAGATACACCTGGCGGCATAATCAGGTCCTCAAAAGCCTGGTATCAGTGCTGGAGAGCAAGCGGACTACGACTGATTCCTTGCCACCAAGACCAAGCAATCCTTTAAAGGCAACAATGTTTGTCTGAGAAACAGAAAACACCTAAACATCCTTCCACCATGTCAGATGCAAGGCAGCTGCGCAGGGCTCATGACTAGAAGATGCTGACAGACATTGACCAACAACTAGTCTTTCCACCAGAGATTGCCTCCACCAACCTCCGGCCAGACCTGGTACTCTGGCCCCCTTCACTGAAGACTGCTTACATCATCAAGCTCACAGTCTCGTGGGAGAACTCTCTTGAGGAGTCCTATGAGCGCAAGAAGCTGCGCTATGCATAGCTAGCAGCAGAAGCAAAGTAGTGTGGCTGGAACACCAAAGTCTATCCAGTTGAAGTAGGATGCAGAGGATTTTTGGCATTGTCTACCATCAGGCTGTTGAAAGAACTCGGATGCCATGGTCAGGCCTTGCAGACAACCGTTAGAGCAATCTCGGAGGCAGCGGAAAGAATTAGCCAGTGGATCTGGCTTAAGCGGAACAATCCGTGCTGAGCAAGTACATCAGCATAAACCACCGGAGAACCCCCTGCCTGTCCACTGAGTAGACAGCTGACTGGAACAACAGGGTGAATTTCAGGGACGATTGGGCGTGGGACACAAGCTGCGGGCTGATCACCTGGCAGCGGGCCTACCTTGTGGAGGGTGTATAGTGTTGAAGGCAGAAACACCCAGTGATGCAAGGCCACACTACTGATGATGTGTCCCGTGCCCAATTGTCCTGAAATGTCACCCTGGCCAAGATTAACCTCCCCCACCTGTTGATTCTCTACCACTCCCAACATTCAGGAAAATCTCAAGTAAGTGCTCACCACCTATTGGCACAAAGGGCAATATTTACCATCTCGTCCTGTGAATTTTGATACCACAGTTATTTATATATAATGGCACTTATTAATTCACATAATTATTTATTGACGCACTTATTTATTACCAAACATATTTATCCACTTATTTATTTACAGTTATTTATTATCACATCAATTGATGTTTACGCACTTATTACTGCGTTTATTTATGTACTTATGTATTGATATAAGCACTTATCTATTTACATCCTTACTTATTTATCCACTTATTACTGCACTTATTTATGCACTTACAGGGAGGCCTGTGGGTGGGGCGGTGCTGCTCACGTCCTGGCCTTGTCCCTGTGGACAGAAACAGCTGGCTGAGTTTGCAGCGGTGTGGAGAAGGCCCGTCTGCTCCTGGATCAGATCCCTGTGGCTGTGCAAGAGGCCCGTCTGCTCCTGGATCAGATCCCTGTGGCTGTGGAGGTCACCCGTCTGCTCCTGGATCAGATCCCTGTGGTTGTGGAGAAGGTGTCGGCTGGTCTGAAGGGGGCGGGGCTGACTGGGGTCGGAGGTCAGACGGTAGCTGTCGTACTCATCCAGACACCAGTGAAGGGTTTGATCTTCGCCCACCTGTCTGGGTGTCTGCTTCTCTTTACCGGGATGACCCTGTGCATCGGGGCTGGACAGGGTCGGGGTTTGTGGGTAATGAGGACTCAGACCAGGGGTGGTGGGGCTACAGAAGGGCTGTGCGCTACTGTTGTCATGGCAACTCTGGTGGAAGAAACGCGTGCTGGAGAAATCTTCAGCCAAAGGTGAGGTGAAGTCGATGGAGCTCCATCCTCCCTGGGGCAGAGTCGGCATCCAGGTGTCATGACCTAGACCAGGTGTGTCCCCCTGTCCGTATACGCCACCGGGCAGGTGTATGTGACTGTTGTAGGGCGGTCTGTAGTGACTCGCACCAGTACTGAACTGGTTCTGGTGATCAAGGTGGGCTGTGGTGAGCAGATAGGGACGTTCAGCAGGTGGTTCAGACCTGCTCCACTCTGGATGATCTACATCTACAGTTTGTTTGGAGAGGAGATGCTGGTGCAGGGAGAGGAGGTGAGGTGAGGTTACCTGAGGGTGAGGGGAGGTAACATGGGTCTGAGGACGGAGATGAGGTGAGGATACTTGGGTCTGAGGGAGGTGAGGGGAGGTTACCTGAGGGTGAGGGAGATGAGGTGAGGATACTTGGGTCTGAGGGAGGAGGTGAGGTGAGGATACTTGGGTCTGAGGGAGGAGGTGAGGTGAGGATACTTGGGTCTGAGGGAGGAGGTGAGGTGAGGATACTTGGCTCTGAGGGAGGTGAGGGGAGGTTACCTGAGGGTGAGGGAGGTGAGGTGAGGATACTTGGGTCTGAGGGAGGAGGTGAGGTGAGGATACTTGGCTCTGAGGGAGGTGAGGGGAGGTTATCTGAGGGTGAGGGAGGTGAGGTGAAGATACTTGGGTCTGAGGGTAGAGGTGAGGTGAGGTATTCTGGGGTTCAGGGTGGTGATAGGAGGGTCCCTGGGTCTGAGGGAGGAGGTCAAGTGAGGTTATGTAAAGGTGAGGGAGGTGAGGTGAGGATACCTGGGACTCAGGGAGGTGAGGTGAGGATACCTGAGGGTAAGAGAGGTGAGGTGAGGTTACCTGAGGGTGAGGGAGGTGAGGGGAGGTTACCTGAGGGTGAGGAGAGGTTACATGGGTCTGAGGACAGAGGTGAGGTGAGGATACTAGGGTCTGGGGGAGGAGGTGAGGTGAGGATACCTGAGGGTGAGAGATGTGAGGGAGGTGAGGTGAGGATACCTGAGGGTGAGGGAGGTGAGGTGAGGTTACCTGAGGGTGAGGGGAGGTCGCATGGGTCTGAGGAGGGAGGTGAGGTGAGGATACTAGGGTCTGGAGGAGGAGGTGAGGTGAGGTAACCTGAGGGTGAGGGAGGAGACGGGAGGTTACCTGAGGGTGAGGGGAGGTTGCATGGGTCTGGGGGAGGAGGTGAGGTGAGGTAACCTGAGGGTGAGAGAGGTGAGGGAGGTGAGGTGAGGTTACCTGAGGGTGGAGGTGAGGGGAGGATACCTGGAGACGGTTCCTGGCTAACAAGGATGAGGAGAGAGGAGGTGGTGAGGAGTTGAAGAGAGACGAGTGGTGCATGATGGGAGGAAAAGGAGAAGGGGGAGGAGGAGGAGATGACAATGAAGATGTCCCAGAGTCAGCCATGATGTCGCACACACCTGTTGATGTTTGTGAATGTGAAGACCTGCAGGAGACAAAGAGGACATCTGACGAGCTCTGACATCATAAGTGTGTCTCAGTGTGGACACTGTGTGTGTGTGTGTGTGTGCGTGTGTGTGTGTGTGTGTGTGTGTCAGTGTGGACAGGATGTTATCTTCACGCCAACATGTCCACCACAGGGCGTCTGTGTGTGTGTGTGTGTGTGTGTGTGTGTCATAAGACGCCTCAGTCTCAACTTCTCTTAAAGGGACATGTCCAACTTTCACATGTCCAAACTTCTCTTTAAACTCAACACACATGGTTATATACGATCTTAAGTCATGTCCATGTCTGTGCGTCTGTCCCTCAGCAGAGACAAAGTGTCTCAGAGTCAAACAGGAAGTAGAATTATTTTTAGTTGTTGCTATGAAACAGTCTCATGTGGGTCTGTCCTCAATGTTAGCATCAGATCAATAATGAGACAGAGGGGACAGAGTGTCCACGTTGAAAGAAATGAAATCATGTCTCACCTGAAACATCACCAACGGCAGCTGACCGAGTGTGTGTGTGTGTGTGTGTGTGTGTGTGTGTTTGTGTGTGTGTGTGTGTGTGTGTCAGGATGTGGTCACACGTTCTTCCTCTCTCGGGTCGACGCTCTGCCTCTTCCTCATAGAGACAACGTCAGAGAATGCAGAGACACCCTGAGACATATTGTCTCTGTGGACACTTTATTTTATGTTGTTTTATTTCATTGTTCTAATTTTTATTGTTTTTTAATTTTATTTTACGTAATTTTTGTTTTTATTTTTAATTTAATTTAATTTAATTCCATTTTATGTTTTTATTTCATATTTGTTTTTTATTTTATTGTTTATTTTATTTTATGTAGTTTTTTTATTTAATTTGATCTTATTCAATTTAATTTCATTTTAATTTCTGTATTTCATGTGTATTTTTTTATTGTATTGTATGTTATTGTATTTTAATTACTTTTATTTTATTTTTTTATTTTTTGTTATGTATTTTTGTTTTATATTTTTAATTGAATTCAATTGTAATTTGAATTTGAATTTATTAAAGGATAGCCCCTTGAGATGTAGCATCTCAATTTAATGTATGGTATTTTATTTTATATTTTTTATTTTATTTCAATTAAATGTTTTAATTGTATGCTATTGTTTTTTATTTTTAATTTTGTTTGGTGTATTTTAGTTTCAAATTTTTAATTTAATCTAATTTTTATTTATTTTTATTATGTATGATAATATGATTTATTCTATTCTTTAATCATATATTTAAATTAACTTCATGTTATTTTATTTCATATTTTTATTTTTAATTTAATTTTATTTCATTTTTTTAATTCTATATTGTTATGTTATTGCCATAATTTATATATTATTGTATTTTATTGTATTTTACCTTAATTCCATTTCATTTTGTTATTATTATTATTTTTTCTATTTTAATTTAATTTAATTTTATCGTCAGTTCACAGTTAGATTTTATTGCCTTTTTATATTTAGACCTGGTGTCGTGCTGCTCTGGTGTTTGTGTCATTTGTTCTTTAACTTTATTTAAAACAGTTCAACATCTTGTAGGAAAATAGAAAGAACACAAGCAATATGAACAGATTTAAAACAAATTTAAAACAAAATTAAAGCAGCGAGACTTTACTAACAATAAATTAGAACAGATACATATTTACATAAATGAAAAAATAAAACAGGTACACGTGTATCTATACAGATATATAGAATATAAACTCATGCTGGTTGCTTTTAATTTTTTAAAAATAAACTTTACTGAATAATTTATAATCGTCATATTAGTTATAATAGTCATATTTTCAAAGTAAAAGTGTTTGAAACTGAGCAGAAAAAAAAGGAAAAATAAAAAGATTTCAGACAAAATAAAGTCAAAAATAAATAAAGATACAAATGATAAATAATAAACCACAAATTATACATAATAACGTTATTTTGTCTTCATTTCAAAGTAAACTACGGTAGTTTGTTCCGTGTCGCTTTTATTGTGAAGTTTGAGAGCGGAAGTGTGACACCGGAAGTAGTCCGTCGCGGTTCATCTCCGTCCTCTCGGTGTCTCTTCGGTTCAGGTCAGCACGAGACAAAGTGACTCCTCGGGTTTATTTTAATGAAACGCGACTAACCGGTTGATCACCGGCGGTTCGTTCAAAATGACGATTTAATCCGGTGTTCGGTGACGACAGCGGCGTTTCCGGTGGAGCTACATGCTAAAGCTAACAGACAGGATGTCGTCATTCATTCACACTGAGGGAACGTTATTAAAAGTAATGAGTTAATTAAAAGTGAAGCCTTTTATATTCCGGGTTCAGTTTGATTTTATAATTGATTTAAATTAAAGCTAACTGATGTGGGCCTGCTGAAAGTAACTTTAATTTAATTTTAATGATCACAGTAAACCTTAAAACAGGACAAAACACGGGTCGTCTCTCTGATTACTATTAATTAAAACATAAAGTTACACACATTAGTTCATCTTTTGATGACTCACATATTTGTTTATGCATTTATGTTCCCACACAGACACTCTGAGGACACGCTGAGGACACGCTGAGGACGAGGTCTGTGTCCAGGTTCTTCAGTCAGACATGAACTCCACACAGTGCTGAAGATTTAAAAATCATTTTGGGGTACGTTTGAGGGCAATGTCTTTATTTCAGTCTGGATGGTGACATACATTATAGAAAGTGTTATTTCCTACATGTTTTCAGCTGTGAGTCAAATGTTAACCTCTTCATGTCGCTACAGTCGTGTCCGACATGTGGAGACGTTAACGTCTTCGTGTGGTCACAGTCGTGTCCGACATGTGGAGACGTTAACGTCTTCGTGTGGTCACAGTCGTGTCCGACATGTGGAGACGTCAACGTCTTCGTGTGGTCACAGTCGTGTCCGACATGTGGAGACGTCAACGTCTTCGTGGGGTCACAGTCGTGTCCGACATGTGGAGACGTTAACGTCTTCGTGTGGTCACAGTCGTGTCCGACATGTGGAGATGTTAATGTCTTCGTGTGGTCACAGTCGTGTCCGGCATGTGGAGACGTTAACGTCTTCGTGTGGTCACAGTCGTGTCCGACGTGGAGACGTTAACGTCTTCGTGTGGTCACAGTCGTGTCCGACATGTGGAGACGTTAACGTCTTCGTGTGGTCACAGTCGTGTCCGACATATGGAGACGTTAACGTCTTCATGTGGTCACAGTCGTGTCCGACGTGGAGATGTTAACGTGTTCGTGTGGTCACAGTCGTGTCCAACGTGGAGATGTTAACGTCTTCGTGTGGTCACAGTCGTGTCCGACGTGGAGACGTTAACGTCTTCGTGTGGTCACAGTCGTGTCCGACATGTGGAGATGTTAACGTCTTCGTGTGGTCACAGACGTGTCCGACGTGGAGATGTTAACGTCTTCGTGTGGTCACAGTCGTGTCCGACATGTGGAGACGTTAACGTCTTCGTGTGGTCACAGTCGTGTCCGACATGTGGAGACGCTAACGTCTTCGTGTGGTCACAGTCGTGTCCGACATGTGGAGACGTTAACGTCTTCGTGTGGTCACAGACGTGTCCGACATGTGGAGACGTTAACGTCTTCGTGTGGTCACAGACGTGTCCGACATGTGGAGACGTTAACGTCTTCGTGTGGTCACAGACGTGTCCGACGCGGAGATGTTAACGTCTTCGTGTGGTCACAGTCGTGTCCGACATGTGGAGACGTTAACGTCTTCGTGTGGTCACAGACGTGTCCGACGTGGAGATGTTAACGTCTTCGTGTGGTCACAGTCGTGTCCGACATGTGGAGACGTTAACGTCTTCGTGTGGTCACAGACGTGTCCGACGTGGAGATGTTAACGTCTTCGTGTGGTCACAGTCGTGTCCGACATGTGGAGACGTTAACGTCTTCGTGTGGTCACAGACGTGTCCGACGTGGAGACGCTAACGTCTTCGTGTGGTCACAGTCGTGTCCGACATGTGGAGACGTTAACGTCTTCGTGTGGTCACACACGTGTCCGACACGTGGAGACGTTAACGTCTTCGTGTGGTCACAGACGTGTCCGACATGTGGAGACGTTAACGTCTTCGTGTGGTCACAGTCGTGTCCGACGTGGAGACGCTAACGTCTTCGTGTGGTCACAGTCGTGTCCGACATGTGGAGACGTTAACGTCTTCGTGTGGTCACAGACGTGTCCGACATGTGGAGACGTTAACGTCTTCGTGTGGTCACAGTCGTGTCCGACATGTGGAGACGTTAACGTCTTCGTGTGGTCACAGACGTGTCCGACGTGGAGATGTTAACGTCTTCGTGTGGTCACAGTCGTGTCCGACATGTGGAGACGTTAACGTCTTCGTGTGGTCACAGTCGTGTCCGACGTGGAGACGCTAACGTCTTCGTGTGGTCACAGTCGTGTCCGACATGTGGAGACGTTAACGTCTTCGTGTGGTCACAGACGTGTCCGACATGTGGAGACGTTAACGTCTTCGTGTGGTCACAGACGTGTCCGACATGTGGAGACGTTAACGTCTTCGTGTGGTCACAGTCGTGTCCGACGTGGAGACGCTAACGTCTTCGTGTGGTCACAGTCGTGTCCGACATGTGGAGACGTTAACGTCTTAGTGTGGTCACAGACGTGTCCGACATGTGGAGACGTTAACGTCTTCGTGTGGTCACAGACGTGTCCGACATGTGGAGACGTTAACGTCTTCGTGTGGTTACAGACGTGTCCGACATGTGGAGGTGAAGACGCAGTGTGATGGACGCCATGCTGTCTCACAGCAGGAGGACACTGTCTCTTGTGAGAAGCTGCTCAGGTGTGTGCAGGACATGCTCGTCCTCCAGCAGCAGCCTGTCCGTGGCGTCTGATGGCAGCTTGGCGGGACTCGTCCTTCGCTCCCGGTCCACAGATGTGTACCAGAACCTGGCTCTGGAGGACTGGATTGATGCCAACATGGACCTGCAGGGCAGCGGCGTCCTGCTGTTGTGGAGGAACCGGCCATCAGTGGTCATCGGACGCCACCAGAACCCCTGGACGGAGTGCAACCTTCCGGCCATGAGGAGGGCGGGGATCCCTTTGGCCCGCAGGCGGAGCGGTGGCGGGACTGTTTTCCACGACCTCGGGAACCTCAACCTGACGTTCTTCACGTCCAAGAAGGCATACGACCGCCAGAGGAACCTGAGGGTCGTCACCGAGGCTCTGAGGCGCGTCAGGCCGGGACTGGACGTCCACGCCACCGACAGATTCGACATCTTACTCAACGGACACTTCAAGATCTCAGGTAGGGACGGATGACGCCCGCCACGTATCCCAGGGTGCACTGCAAGGGAAACATGTTTTTGATGTTCACAGGAAGTGCGTCCAGGCTGAGCAGGAAGTCATCCTACCATCACTGCACACTGCTGCACTCTGCCAACCGCTCCACCCTCACCGCTGTGCTCCGCCCCTCCTGCCCCGGTATCCATAGCAACGCCACGCCCAGCGTCCCCTCGCCTGTCGCCAACCTGCAGGACCACGCCCCCACGCTGCAGTGGGAGGAGCTTCTGGACGCACTGGTGCACCAGTACAACACAGGTACTCTGCTGGACACACCTGATTACCACGGCAACATGATGACTGTAATGACAATAATAATGATAATAACATAATAACCACCGTCCCCATGACGACCGACTGAGACACACATAAATAAACAACTTGAGGACGGATTGTTTAAAGTTCACACAACAAACACCTGCTGCTGTTACTATGGAAACTGTTGTCCTTTGTGTTGTAAATAAAGTTATTTAAAGAGCAGCTGTGACATCACCGCTCTGTCTCCCCATCTGACCCTCAGAGTTCGGCCTCCACGCCGCCTCCACGCTCGTGGACCCGGCTGACGAGTCAGCGTTTCCTGGTATCAGCAGGGCGGCGGCGGAGCTGCGCGGATGGGACTGGACGTTCGGCAAAACGCCAAAATTCAGCGTCCAGACCGTCCTGGAGCTGACAGACACTGACGGCGCTCACTGCTCCGCCCGGCTGCACGTGGAGGTGAAGAACGGCGTGATGGAGAGCTGCGAGCTGGACGTTCCCGCAGACTGGCTGCCGCGGCGGCTGAGCGGCGAGCTGAGCGGCGTGCTGGTGGGCGAGAGGTTTTGCGCTCAGCGAGCGGCCGCAGCAGTTTGTGAGCTGCTGAGGTCAGAGAGCGGCGAGCTGCAGAGCAGACTGCACGTCCTGTGTGACGCCGTGGTGTCCGCCGTGGGCTGAAGTACAGACGACCAGCTGTGTGTGTTACATCACTGTCATCATTAGCTTGTACATATGGCCATGAGATAACTAATCAATAAACAATAAATATAACTTTAGAATAAATAAATAAATGAAAATGAAATAAATGTTTTTTTTCTCATTTGAGGAAACAAAAGAAATAAAACCATAAATAAAGTCTGTGTTGATCAGTTTATTATCGATTATTGACACCAGTTCACGGGTCAGTCCGCAGCGCGCATGCGCATCACGGCGGACTGAGCCATGCTGCAGCTAGGAGCTGTGACGTAGAGCGGACCGGAAACAGGAGGTGTCACTCTGATGTTTTCTCCCGGAACTCAAGACTCAGATAAAGTTGTTGATGAATATTTACTAACATTGCTTTTAAATTATTTTCAACTGTATAATATTCACTAACATTATTTTTAACTGTATAATATTTACTAACATTATTTTTTAAATTATTTTCAACCATATAATATTTACTAGCATTATTTTTAAATTAATTTTAACCGTATAATATTTACTAACATTATTTTTTAAATTAATTTCAACCGTATAATATTCACTAACGTGTTGTTGAATTATGTTAATTTATTTTTTTCTGTTTAATCCTGTTTATCGGTGATTGTCTTCACTCTGTTTAAACAACACGACGTTAAAAAGATAAACGGAACAAAACAAATTGTTTTTATTTCCACAACAAATGAAAAAATGAATATTCTTAGATTTTTAAAATTTAATATTTGCTTAATATTTTTGTCGTGTGTATAGAGGTTGTTTCATTTTCACACTGAAACTGACAACAAACAAACAAACAAACAAACAAAGAAGATATTTATGTCACATTTACAGTAATGAGTTTCTATGGAAACGGCAGCGCGTGTACAGCTCGGTTGGGTGAAGGAGGGGTAAAAAAAAAAAAAAAAGGTGCGGAGTGACACCTCCTCGTGTGTCCGCCACGAGGCGATCTGTGTGTGGATGTGAGCCGTCGTGAGTGTCGGTGCAGCAGCGGAGCGAGAACCGGAGAACCGCAGCGGCAGGATGGGCAAGAAACAGAAGAAATCCGGGGAGGACAGGTACGGGGAAACTCACCTGGGTGTCACACATCACCTGAGCGCGCTGACACCGGGCACGCGACAACTTTACCGCCGCGCGGACACCTCAAACACAGGCCCGGCTAGCCGCTAGCTGCTAGCTGTTAGCTTAGCGGCTAGCGGCTAACCACGAGTCAGAGGAAGTGAGCGGGTGATGGTTTAAATCGAAAAAGCTCAATTACACTCCACACACACACGGGCGAGCTGACACGCGCTCACCTGGACTCACCTGAGCCAGCACGAGCGTGTTTACAGCCCTGTGGATGTTAGCTCGAGGAGTGGTTAGCATAGCTTAGCTTCCAGACAGCCGGCTGTTAGCTAGTGTCAGGGCTGAACCTCCAGCGCCACGGCGGGCTTCAACCATCACACATCGGCTCTGACAGTCACTGAAACCGGCCTGCACACGGCTCTGTGACCGCGCCAGGAGGCTAGGTGCTAATGCTAACGGCAGCCACAGCCAGGCTGGAGAAGCTAGGCTAGCTGTTAGCATCGTTATCTTTGACATGGATGTGACAGCTAACAGAGGGGGCTGATGTAACACACCTGAGCTCTGTGTCAGGTACTCACGGTACTGCAGTAACAGTACTCCTGAGAGGGAAAGTATCCAGAGTATTACTGCAGTAACAGTACACCTGAGAGGGAAAGTATCCAGAGTATTAATGCAGTAACAGTACTCCTGAGAGGGAAAGTATCCAGAGTATTACTGCAGTAACAGTACTCCTGAGAGGGAAAGTATCCAGAGTATTACTGCAGTAACAGTACTCCTGAGAGGGAAAGTATCCAGAGTATTACTGCAGTAACAGTACTCCTGAGAGGGAAAGTATCCAGAGTATTACTGCAGTAACAGTACTCCTGAGAGGGAAAGTATTCAGAGTATTACTGCAGTAACAGTACACCTGAGAGGGAAAGTATCCAGAGTATTAATGCAGTAACAGTACTCCTGAGAGGGAAAGTATCCAGAGTATTACTGCAGTAACAGTACTCCTGAGAGGGAAAGTATCCAGAGTATTACTGCAGTAACAGTACTCCTGAGAGGGAAAGTATCCAGAGTATTACTGCAGTGACAGTACTCCTGAGAGGGAAAGTATCCAGAGTATTACTGCAGTAACAGTACTCCTGAGAGGGAAAGTATCCAGAGTATTACTGCAGTAACAGTACACCTGAGAGGGAAAGTATCCAGAGTATTACTGCAGTAACAGTACTCCTGAGAGGGAAAGTATCCAGAGTATTACTGCAGTAACAGTACACCTGAGAGGGAAAGTATCCAGAGTATTACTGCAGTAACAGTACTCCTGAGAGGGAAAGTATCCAGAGTATTACTGCAGTAACAATACTCCTGAGAGGGAAAGTATCCAGAGTATTACTGCAGTGACAGTACACCTGAGAGGGAAAGTATCCAGAGTATTACTGCAGTGACAGTACTCCTGAGAGGGAAAGTATCCAGAGTATTACTGCAGTAACAGTACTGTGAAAACAGTCCTGAGATGATAAAGATTAAATGTGTAAATTTGTATGACAAATGTTGGATTTCCTTTGAGATCAAAGTCGTGAACTTATACGAATAAAAACAAATATTCTAACTAAAAAATGAAGCAGAACAAACTTTAATTTTCTCTGGTATTAAATTTGTAAATTTATGAAAACAACTTGTATTTTTTCAAGGAAGTCATAAATTTACAGCATGAGAAAAAAAACTTTAAATATATTTTGAGATTAAATTTGGGATTAAAAAAATAAAAAGATATTTTTGTAAGACTATAGAGTCACGAGACAAAGACCTCAGAATTTCTGAGATTTACGTCAAAAATGTACGAGTTAAAAACTTGAACACTGACGTAAATTTACAAGAAAAAACCCTCACAAATTTAAAAAAAAAAACAAAAAATTTTTTTGAGAGATTACAGAGCCATACATTGCTGAGACAAAAACTGATGTTCTGTGAAATAAAACTTAAATTTATAGAAAAAAAGCCTTAGATATGCTTTGAGATTAAATTAGTACGTTTCTCCAAAACACAGATGGATTTTGACAGAAATTACAAAGAAGTCACAAATTTATATAAAAAACTTGGAGATTTTCTGAGATTGAAGTCATAATTTTTGAAAAAAAAAAAACAAATATATGAGAAAAAACTTTATCAGAGCAAACGTCACAGAATCAAAAGAGTCGTGACATGTAACACAACAGCGTCAGCCTCTAGTGTAACATACGTGTCAGCAGCTCTTTATAAACATTAACAATGACATCACATGTCAATAACAATCAGTTAGCGTCCCTGTTATATGGCGGCTGATCTTGTCCTCTACTCGGAGGGTAAGGAGCTCCTGGACCTCACTGTTTGAGTTAGCTGCTAACTGCTAACAGCTGCTGTTCTTCTTATTTGAGTTAGCGGTTAGCTTTAACCAGCAGACACAGACTGGATCAGTTTGATGTGTCTCTGTTGGTTCAGCAGGAAGTGAGCGTGGATCAGTTTTGTGTCAGGTGACGATGACCTCAGTCACAGGGGGCTGATGGGAAATAAAAGGCTGAAGAGAGAATGTGGAGTCAGCAGCTCTTTGTTCGCTCTCACACACACACACACACACACACACACAAGGTCAGTGTTAAAGCCTGGACATCAGTCACTATTGATTGATAGTTTGATTGATGCATTGATTGATTGTTGATGTCATTGATGTGTCGTTAGTGCCAAAGACGACGGTATCGACATTGACGCTCTGGCCGCAGAGATCGAAGGAGCCGGAGCCTCCAAAGAGTCCAAAGGGAAGAAGAAGAAGAAAGGAGCCAAGAGAGACGACTACGAGTATGGCAACACTCCTCCTCCTCCTCTAACTCCTCCTCATCCTCATCCTCCTCTAACTCCTCCTCCTCCTCCTCCAACACCTGGGCTCTGTTTCAGAGAAATCAAAGAAAACTTGAGTTTTCTGTTTCTCAAAGCCAGCTCAGTGTAACCCTGAGTCAGTTACTATGGCAACATACTCTGAGAAGCTAACCTGCCAAGTCACAGGTTTGATGTATGTTAGACGCATGACCTCATCACATGACATCACATTACCTGTTAACAAATCTCTGATTCAGTTTTGGATGAAATCAGTGGCTCTGATTTTAACTCCAGATACTGTCTCTGAGAATCTTGTTATCTGCACTTCCCTCAAGCTGACTGAGCCTGATCGGCTGCTCTGTTTCTCAGCTCAGGATCAGTCAGATCTGAGAACAGGAGATTGTTGAGCCTGCTTTCTGAAATAGGGCCCTGATCTTCTCCTCGTCTTCATCCTCTTCCTCGTCTTCACCCTCTTCCTCCTCCTCTTCCTCCTCCTCTTCTTCTTCCTCCTCCTCCTCTCTCTGTAACTCAGTGTCTTCTTCTTAACTGTGTGTGCTCCTGCAGTGAGGAGGACATCCTGAAGGAGCTGGAGGAGCTGTCTCTGGAGACGCAGGGTGGGAAAACAAAGGTAAACACACCTGGACCACTTTGTCCTCTTCATCATCATCATCATCATCATCAATACATGAAGTCCAGATTCATCAACATGACCATAAAGTAAATGATAAATAAATAAATAAATAACAGAACATTAGCAGATAAAATATGTTAGATATTGTTTTCATAAACTCAGGTTTCTGAATTCTCAAAAGAAAAAAATGAAATTCATTGAGGTAAATTATTATAATTATTATTATTATTGTTATAAAATAGAACCTTTAGTTATGATTATGTAAATAAAATACAGGAATTAAAGAAATGCATATTAAATGAATTACCTAAATAAATCTGAAGTAAATAATATGTTGCCTTATTTTTCCTTAAAGTCAGGTCTTTCACTTAGAATAATAATAAATCAGTTAAAACAATAAATAATGATAATAATAACAAGGATAAAGTAAAATACATAAATGGTAGTGGTAAAATAAGAAATTAGATTAAATCTCTGACATGTCTATTGTTCTATTTTTTGATAAATAAGTGTAAAATTAATAAAGTTAAACATGAAATAATTATCTTACTCCAAAGTACCTAAACTCAGTAACTATTTGGATCTTCTCAGACTTGATGAAGACGTCAGTATTTATGAATGTCAGCAGTTTTTGCATGTGTATGTAATACAATGTCGTCGGCATACATTTGCAGGTCGATCCCATGTCACTGTTGCGGAAGATCATTGATGTAAAGACTGAACAAGAGGGGTCCCAACATGGACTCTTGAGGAACACCCATTGTACACTTCATGTTGCTAGATGAAACACCACAAACATTAACACACTGTACCCTGTCCGACAAATAAGAAGACTTCCAAGCCAGTGCTCCAGGTGAAACATTACATTTAGACAATTTATGAAGAAGAAAGTTGTGGTTGACCGCATCAAATGCTCTGCGCAGGTCTAAGAATACAGCACCAACCACCCCTCCTTTGTGTAGCCGAGCTTTGATCTGCTCTATTAGATGTGAAGTTGCTGTTTCAGTGTAATGATTATTAAACATGAAGTAATAATCATGATAGAATACATTGATAAATAAAATCAAAAACAAATTAAATTAATCAATAAGATCTAAGTTGAATGATGTGTGGGTTTTTTTCTTATTTTTATTAAACTCAGGTTTTTGAATTCTCAAAGTTAATAGTAATAAACATTTATCAACATTAAAGTAAGAAAAATAAACAAACTATAAAGTGAAATAAAAATGATCATTAAATATAAACGAAAAGACATAAATATTAAAGACAAAATAAAATACAAATTAAATTAATTAATAAAATCTAAGTTAAATAATGTGTAGTCTTTCTTATATGTATGAAACTCAGGTTCTTTGAACTGTCAGTGAGTTTTTCATGATCTTATATCGCTTATATATTTGTTGTCTTGATCACCATGAGCATAAATCAACAGATGAGTTTGTTAATCAGCAGAAAACATTGATAATTTTTTACCAAAACTGCTGAACATGAAAGTAGATTCATACAGCATCCCATAATCCTGTGTGAAGATGTTTCCATACATCAGTGTCACGGCCGTGTTTCCCCGTCACTTAAAGCTGTGTCTCCATTTAACTCTGCAGAAAGTCGACCCTGTGCAGGAAGTGGAGAGCGTCGAGCCTCCGAAACCAGAGAAGAAGAAGACCAGGAAGGGGAAGAAGGGCGGCGCCAGCCCCGAGGATGAGGAGGGAGATGACGAAGGTCAGGTGGACAGAGAGAGGAACGGAGAGCAGAAAGACGCCAAGGTCAGGAAGTCAATGTTTAAAAACCCCCAAAAACATTTAAATTCAGACAGCAGATGTTTTGTCTACGTCACAAAGATTTAACTTACAATAGCTTTATATTTCAGATTATATAAAGTTCATATTTCAGATTATCTAAAGTTCATATTTCAGATTGTATAAAGTTTATATTTCAGATTATATAAAGTTTATATTTCAGAATATATAAAGTTCATATTTCAGAATATATAAGGTTGATATTTTAGTTTATATACATTTGATATTTCACTCGCGTCACCATTTAAAACAAACAGCGACACTAGTCAAAGTAATTTGTCCCTTCTGAGCCTCTGTCCTTTAACGTTTCTCTTCCCGTCTCCAGGCGCCTCCTGCTGCTCCTCCCTCCGACTCTGATGATGACAGCGGCTCACGCTCTCGACTCAACGCCAAACGAGGCAGCAAACCGCCAGTATCTGACGAAGACGAGGGCACTGCTGTGAGGAAGGGAGGAGGGAAGGACGAGGACGTGTCAGAAGATGACGACGAGGAATTCCCCTCCAGGAGAGACAAGAAGAAGAAGAACAAAGGCAAAGTGGCGAAGGCGGACAGCGAGGACGAGGAGGACGAGGAGGCAGGGGGCTTCAAGATGAAGACAGCGGCGCAGAAGAAGGCGGAGAAGAAGGAGCGAGAGAAGAAGAAGAAGGAGGAGGAGAGGCTGAAGCAGAAGAAGCTGAGGGAGAAGGAGGGCAGCGTTGAGCCCAAGAAAGAGCCAGAGAAGACGATAGAGGAGGCCACGCCCCCTCCTGTAGCTCCACCTGCAGCAGCGGCAGAGGAGCAGGAAGGGGCGGAGCCTGCGGGGGAAGGTGAGACAGTAACAGTGGAGTGTAGTATTGACATGAAGTGAAATAGATTTCTAACAAAGTTAAATGAAGTACCATAGCATACAGCACTTATCATTCTAGTTTTCTTAAATGTCCCTAAATGGACTCCATGGCTTTTGTTTTTGTTTTGTTGTTTGTAGAGGAGATGGAGGGCGATAAGAAGAAGAAAGACAAGAAGAAGAAGAAAGGGGAGAAGGAGAAGGAGGAGAAGGAGAAGAAGAAGGGACCCAGCAAGGCCACAGTGAAGGCCATGCAGGAGGCTCTGGCCAAGATGAAGGAGGTGAGGCATTGTGGGAAATGGAGTCCTGGAGCTGTGGTGGGAGAACTGTCTCTAAGAGCCACGTGTTTTTTAACGTGCTGTATGTTCTTGCACATGTTTTATGTCGTCTTGAACCTGTTTTGTTACGCATTTTTATTATTATATATTAATGTGCTTTTTTTTTTTTTTTTTTTTTTCTTTTACATGTTTTTCTTTCCGTCTTTATGTGTGCTGTTTGTAGGAGGAGGAGCGAGCCAAGAGGGAGGAGGAGGAGCGTCTGAAGAGGCTGGAGGAGCTGGAGAAGCAGAGGCAGGAGCAGGTAACACGTCCTCCTTTCATTTGTCCTTTGACTGTCAGAGTGCTGTGTGACCCTTCTCATTCTTCCTCCTCCTCCTCCTCCTCCTGTAGGAGCGTCTGGAGCTGGAGCGCAAGGAGAAGAAGAAGCAGAAGGAGAAGGAGAGGAAGGAGCGTCTGAAGAAGGAGGGGAAACTGCTGACTAAAGCTCAGAGGGAGGCTCGAGCTCGCGCTGAGGCCACGCTGAAGCTGCTGCAGGCTCAGGGTGAGGCAGTATATCTACTCCATAGTACACAGCACTGACAGTATGTTTACTCCATAGTACACAGCACTGACAGTATGTTTACTCCATAGTACACAGCACTGACAGTATATCTACTCCATAGTACACAGCACTGACAGTATGTTAACTCCATAGTACACAGCACTGACAGTATGTTTACTCCATAGTACACAGCACTGACAGTATGTTAACTCCATAGTACACAGCACTGACAGTATATCTACTCCATAGTACACAGCACTGACAGTATGTTTACTCCATAGTACACAGCACTGACAGTATATCTACTCCATAGTACACAGCACTGACAGTATGTTAACTCCATAGTACACAGCACTGACAGTATATCTACTCCATAGTACACAGCACTGACAGTATGTTTACTCCATAGTACACAGCACTGACAGTATATCTACTCCATAGTACACAGCACTGACAGTATGTTTACTCCATAGTACACAGCACTGACAGTATATCTACTCCATAGTACACAGCACTGACAGTATGTTTACTCCATAGTACACAGCACTGACAGTATATCTACTCCATAGTACACAGCACTGACAGTATAATTACTCCATAGTACACAGCACTGACAGCATAATTACTCCATAGTACACAGCACTGACAGTATATCTACTCCATAGTACACAGTACTGACAGTATATCTACTCCATAGTACACAGTACTGACAGTATAATTACTCCATAGTACACAGCACTGACAGTATGTTTACTCCATAGTACACAGCACTGACAGTATATCTACTCCATAGTACACAGCACTGACAGTATGTTTACTCCATAGTACACAGCACTGACAGTATATCTACTCCATAGTACACAGCACTGACAGTATGTTTACTCCATAGTACACAGCACTGACAGTATATCTACTCCATAGTACACAGCACTGACAGTATGTTTACTCCATAGTACACAGCACTGACAGTATATCTACTCCATAGTACACAGCACTGACAGTATATCTACTCCATAGTACACAGCACTGACAGTATATCTACTCCATAGTACACAGCACTGACAGTATATCTACTCCATAGTACACAGCACTGACAGTATGTTTACTCCATTGTACACAGCACTGACAGCATAATTACTCCATAGTACACAGCACTGACAGTATATTTACTCCATAGTACACAGCACTGACAGTATATCTACTCCATAGTACACAGCACTGACAGTATGTTTACTCCATTGTACACAGCACTGACAGCATAATTACTCCATAGTACACAGCACTGACAGTATATCTACTCCATAGTACACAGCACTGACAGTATATCTACTCCATAGTACACAGCACTGACAGTATATCTACTCCATAGTACACAGCACTGACAGTATAATTACTCCATAGTACACAGCACTGACAGTATATCTACTCCATAGTACACAGCACTGACAGTATAATTACTCCATAGTACACAGCACTGACAGTATATCTACTCCATAGTACACAGCACTGACAGTATAATTACTCCATAGTACACAGCACTGACAGTATGTTTACTCCATCGTACACAGCACTGACAGTATATCTACTCCATAGTACACAGCACTGACAGTATAATTACTCCATAGTACACAGCACTGACAGTATAATTACTCCATAGTACACAGCACTGACAGTATATCTACTCCGTAGTACACAGCACTGACAGTATGTTTACTCCATAGTACACAGCACTGACAGTATGTTTACTCCATAGTACACAGCACTGACAGTATGTTTACTCCATAGTACACAGCACTGACAGTATGTTTACTCCATAGTACACAGCACGGACAGTATGTTTACTCCATAGTACACAGCACTGACAGTATATCTACTCCATAGTACACAGCACTGACAGTATGTTTACTCCATAGTACACAGCACTGACAGTATGTTTACCTGTGCAGGTGTTGAAGTGCCATCCAAAGACTCGATGCCAAAGAAGAAGCCGGTCTATGGGAGGAGGAAGAAGCCCAACGCTCAGACTCCTGAAGGTACCAACAGTGAAGCTAACAGGTGGCGGGGTCCGCCTCTGTTCACCCTGATTCACATTAACACTTCTGTCCCTCATAGAAACATCAGAGGTGACCTCGCCGACGTCGGAGACGCCAGAGCCTGTTGCCATGGAGACGGAGGCTGAGACGCCAGCAGCTGAGACGCCAGCAGCAGAGCCAGGTGAGTCGGGAGGAGTAAGGGGTTAGAGATAGGACGATGATGATGATAATGATGATGGGGACGTCTTATCACCGTGACTACCTCCTTTCCTCTACTTCCTGTCTTTCTGTCTCTGACCTCGTCCCTTCTGTGCTTTGTCGTCCTCCTTCATGTCTCTGTGGACAGAGGTGAAGCCAGAGGCAGCAGTGGACGACTGGGAGGCCATCGCCACCGATGAGGAGAAAGGTGAGGAAGACCATCAGACTGAAGTACAAGTACTGGTAATTACTTGTAGTACTTTGAATCAGAAGTACTCTGAGTACTTGAAGTAATCCTTGTCCTGTGTCAGAGTTGAAGAAGGTCCACATCGAGGTGAAGGAGGACACCGCTGCTCCACCTCAGCCCACGGGCAGCGAGGAAGATGAGGAGGACGAGGAGGATGAGGAGGAAGAGGACGAGGAGGATGAGGAGGAGGATGACGATGAAGATGATGATGAAGAGGAGGAGAGCGAGGAGGAGAAGGAGGCAACGACGACGACGGCTGCGGCAGTGAGTCAGGCGAAGCGGAGGCCAACGAAGGAGAGCGAAGACGAGAGCAGCGGGAGCGAGGATGATGACGGGATGACGAAGGAGGAGCGACTATACGACCGAGCCAAGAGGAGGATTGAGGTGAGAGGAGGACAGGAGGAGTCAGAGCTCGTCTGTCCTCAGCTCCGCCTCCCGCTGACCTCCTGTGTCCATGTGTTTCCATAGAAACGGAGGGCGGAGAACTTGAAGAACGTGGACCTGGACAGACTGAGGGCTCCTGTGGTCTGTGTGCTGGGACATGTGGACACCGGGAAGACCAAGATCCTGGACAAGGTGACCTCTACTGTTTACTGATTGTTGTTTATTGTTTACTGTTTATTTACTGTTTAACTGTTTATTGTTTACTGATTAACTGATCATTGTTTACTGATCATTGTTTACTGATTATTGTTTACTGTTTGTTTACTGTTTAACTGATTATTGTTTACTGATCATTGTTTTCTGTTTAACTGATCATTGTTTACTTATTATTGTTTACTTATTATTGTTCAGCGTTTAACTGTTTAATGTTCCTGTACAGTTCCTGTTAGCTGACTGTTTGCAGAGACTTCTTGTGTGACTGGATCCTGTTGGTATCGTAGGAGCAGTGCAGTAATAAAGCTTTGTGTGTGTGTGTGTGTGTGTAGCTGCGACACACTCATGTCCAGGACGGGGAGGCCGGAGGAATCACTCAGCAGATTGGAGCCACAAACGTCCCCAAAGAGACGATTGAGGAGCAGACCAAGATGGTCAAAAATGTACGACAATACACACACTCACACACACGCTCACATGCTCAGTGGTGTTAGCTCAGGAGTTCTTCATCATGTGTTGATCATGTGTGTGTGGTGTGTTCAGTTTGACAAAGAGGACCTCAGGATCCCCGGCATGCTGATCATCGACACACCAGGACACGAGTCCTTCAGGTAACTCAGACCCCCAGTCCTCATGTCGTCATGGTGACATGGATCCAACTGTGACCTGACTGTGTGTGTGTGTGTGTGTGTGTGTGTGTGTGTGTGTCTGTGCTCAGTAACCTGAGGAACAGAGGCAGCTCTCTGTGTGACATCGCCATCCTGGTGGTCGACATCATGCACGGCCTGGAGCCGCAGACGCTCGAGTCCATCAACCTGCTGAAGGAGAAGAAGTGCCCCTTCATCGTCGCCCTCAACAAGGTCAGTCTCCTCCTCCTCTTCCTCCTCCTGCTGCTCCTCACCTGTCTGCTTCTTCTTCATCTTGTTATCTGACGGTGTTTTTCATGGTCAGATTGACCGTCTGTACGACTGGAAGAAGAGTCCAGAGACAGACGTAGTGGCCACGCTCAAGAAGCAAAAGAAGAACACAAAGGACGAGTTCGATGAGAGAGCCAAGGCCGTCATCGTGGAGTTCGCTCAGCAGGTGTCACTCATTACATCATCACCTCATCAGCCAATCAGAGCAGTTATTGTCTATAAGGGCTTTAAGGGTTTTACATATTTACAGTGTTGTATTTGTTTTAATGAAGCTGAGACTGCACATCAATATAATTTATACAGACAACTAAACACGAGATTATTTACCAAAAATAGTATCAAAAAATATAGTTCTGAAAGTACGTTAACAAAAATAATTTACAAAAAAGTTAATTAAGGAAAAATATATTTACAAAAAATAAATTAAGGAAAAATATTTAAATTTACAAAAAAATAATTATAAAAACATATCTCAATACTGATTGGCTATCGTGGCGATAATCGGGCACTGACATTGAGATTTCTCAATAAGCGTATGACGTTAAATCTCGCTCCTTGCTTAATTTGCACAACTTTTTGTGTATTTTGTAGGGATGTCCCGATCCGATCACGTGATCGGAAATCGGGGCCGATCACGTGGTTTCAGACTCGATCGGAATCGGACGTCAGGGATCTATTATAGGCCTATGACATATCAGCTACATGTCAGGGTTTTCCCTATTTGTCTAAAGCAAGGCGGGCGTTCAGATGTAGCTCTTTTGCACTCTCAAACCCATTACTTTTACTGTAGATGTGCGTCATGTGCGCTCATAACCCAAAGCGACGCCAGCGGCGTCCATTCGGTGCAACGCGCTTGTTTTTCGTGCACGTCCGTGTGTGTGTGTGTGTGTGGCTGCGTCGTTGCGGACATGTAACGATATGAAATGACGGCGCTTGCCAGAGTGTGAGAGACGATCGTCCGTGTCAGCTGACTGTTTAGTACGTGTGTGTGGCTGCATTGTTTCACCGCTGACTTCCAAGCAGCTGTTGTTGTTGATGATGTTTGAGCGCTACAGACACCAGCAGCAACAACAGTCACTGCAGCTTCTACTGAGAGCGAGTCAGACGTAACGCACGTGAGACAGACACACGGACCGACTGCGCAGATGTCGCGGACATCTTTAAACTTCTCACTCTGTTGTGTGACGGCAGATACAGAACCAGGTATTTATTTAAAGTTAGAGAGGGAGAAGGAGTGGGGTGAGCTGAGGGAGGGAGGGAGGGAGGGAGGGAGGGAATGAGGGAGGGAGAAGGAGCGAGGTGAGTGAGGGGGGGGCAGGCAGGCAGGTGAGGGAGGGATAAGGGGAAAGAGGCCGGTGATTGAGAAAGGCATGATAAGCTATTTTATTTTTGACCAAATGTTCTTGTTGTTGACTTATGGATAATGGAATTAATATTACACCGTGGAGCTACTGTACTATTATCATACAGTGAGGTTTTGATATCATGACATGTCTTACAATACTGCAATAAATGTCATGGGCTTGTTATTGAGGTACAGTATTGTAATATTGTGTGATTGTGATATTGTTACATCCCTAGTAGAGCACAAAGAACAGAAAAATAGTGGGATGATACAGTTAATCTACAGTAAAAAAATTTACTGCATTGCCAAAGTATCGGATCGGGACTCGGTATCGGCAGATACTCAAAATCAAATGACTCGGACTTGGACTCGGGGGCAAAAAAGTGTGATCGGGACATCCCTAGTATTTTGTGGCATTCACGTTGTATCCATCGCACTGCCTGGTGTGACTTTGCGTGTAATTGCGTCTTCACACTGATTTTACGTGTAATTCATTTGTGCGAATTATTTTATTTACACCCGATTTGAACACAACCTGATATTGTGGTTTTCTTGTGTGAAACTGGTTCACCAAATGTGATGCAAATGTTCACATTTGAACAACAGGGTATTTTTTGTTAACTCGCTTAATACACATGTGAAATCATTGAATCGATAACCGAACATCCAAAAGTCCCTTGAAATAGAAAAAACTTGACAAATATTGTTAATGAATTTAAATATATTTATGTATAAAAGACACAATAATAAATAAATAAAGGTTCAATAAGTAAAATCAAACCAACTAACGTTTCAGAATTATTTTTTATATGGAACTAAAAATTAATCAGAATCAGAAATACTTAATTGATCCCTGAGAGGAAGTTGTGATTGTATGTAACCAAAAGCAGTAAAATAAAATAGAAATGAAAATGTGCATTAAAATAAAAATGAAAAATAGAATATGCATCATGCTAACGTGTTTAACACCAGTACTTAAGATATTTGAATGTTAAAAATAAAATAAATATCGTCACTGTGCTGAGGCTGTAAGTGTGAAAATTAACTACAATATACACATCAGTAGAATAAACAAGACTAGATTAAAAAGTGAACATGTATGTACAGTTATGTTCATGATAAAGTCATAACCAATACTGTAATTTTAGAAATTCTTCACATTGTATTTTTTATGTATTTATTTTCCTTTTTTATTTTTTATTTAGTTATAATCTGTAACTAAGCCCCAAAAATAAATTATGTATGATTTTCAACATCAAGTGTAATTAATTTTTCATGTGGTTTATCATGTAAAGTATTTCTTCAATTTAGGGAATTTGTTGTTGTTTTTTTAATAAAACCATCCCCCTTTTTGTAGTTTTCAAAAGTTACAATAATGAAGATGGTAAGATAGGTAAACTACAACCCAAGTTGAAATATTTTTTAATAGTTATTGGAGAAAAAAACTAATATTTTAACAAAGTTGTAATATAATTGTATTTCAAGTAAAAGTTGGTAAGTTTTGAGAAAAAAAACTACTTAATGCAGAAATACATTACAAGAAGAAATATTGTTATTCTCTTAAAAAGTCCAAATAATTCAAGAGAAAAAAATGTAAGGAAAAAGCTGTAATAATTTGAAATAAATGAAAAATTTAGAATCAAAATGTTTTAAATGTTTTGTAATATTTTAGGAAAAAATCAAAATGCTCTCAGAAAAATTAACATTTTGAGGAAAAGTCATATATTTAGAAAAACAGTCCATTTTGAGAGGACACAGAATATCATGGGAAATAAAGGTCAAACTATTTTAAGTAAAAAAGTATTTTAATAAAAAATATATTTGTAGAAAAATAAATGAAAAATAAGTTAAAATATTTTAAGAAAAAATTGAAATATTTTGATAAAAAATAATAGTTAATGCAAAAATATAATATTATGAAAAGACAGTTATATTTTAAGAAAAAGTCCAAATAATTTAACAGAAAAACATGTCAAGAACAAGTTGTAATATTTTGTGAAAAATATTTAAGAAAAAATGAAAAATATTATAAGAGAAATTTGTAATATTTTAAGAAAAATTCAAATTGCAAAAAAATCAAATGTTGTGTGATTCCCAAAGGTTATGAATTCAGTATTTCTTAGGTTTAGGGACTATCTTTAAAATGAATCTAACTCTAACTTCCTCTACAGTTTCCACAGTATCCAAAAGTTGTTCTGAAACAAAAAAAAAAGTAACAAAAGTTGTTGATGTATTTTAAATAAATTCATACACAACAGGAAAATCAGTGGGCCCAGGATGGAGCCTTGAGGAACCCCTTCAATAACTTATGTTGTTGTTCCTCAGGGTCTTAATGCCGCCTTGTTCTATGAGAACAAAGACCCCCGGACATTCGTGTCGTTGGTTCCCACCTCGGCCCACAGTGGTGACGGGATGGGAAACCTCATCGCCCTATTGGTTGAGCTCACACAGACCATGTTAGCGCGCCGGCTAGCGCACTGCGACGAGCTGCGGGCTCAGGTCATGGAGGTAAGAGATGTTTTTAGATTCTACGTGATCTCCACAGTTTGAACGGACACAGCTGACTGAGTCCGTGTGTTCAGGTGAAAGCGCTGCCCGGAATGGGAACCACGATAGACGTCATCCTGATCAACGGCCGCCTGCGGGAGGGAGAGACCATCATTGTGCCGGGGGTTGAGGGACCAATCGTAACACAGATCAGAGGGTTGCTGCTACCGCCTCCTCTGAAAGAGCTCAGAGTCAAGGTAAAAGCAGTTTGTTTCAAAATAAAAGCCCACAGAAACTCTGCCCATGATGTCGCCGATATCAGAACAAAAGTATGTCGACACTCGTGTTACAGTCATGTGATGATGTAACCCGGGATTATGACATCATGGGTGTCACTACGTTTGACTCTTCCTCTCTGAGAGTTTAATTGATTGATTGATTGATTGGTTGGTGTGTGCAGAGCCAGTACGAGAAGCACAAGGAGGTGTCGACGGCTCAGGGCGTGAAGATCCTGGGTAAGGACTTGGAGAAGACGCTGGCTGGGCTCCCCCTGCTGGTGGCTTACAAGGACGACGAGGTCCCCGTCCTGAAGGTAACACACACACACACACACACACACACACACACACAGAAGGACCATACTGGCCCCGTGAAGCTCCCAGTTGACCGACTTGCTGCTGGTTTTCAGGATGAACTGGTGCGGGAGCTCAAACAAACTCTGAGCTGCATCAAGCTGGAGGAGAAAGGCGTTTACGTTCAGGCGTCCACGCTGGGGTCACTGGAGGCGCTGCTGGAGTTCCTCCGCACATCTAAAGTCCCTGTGAGTAGACGCTGTGTGTCTGAGCTTTTACTCTGAAAAGCAACAGGAAGTAGAAGCTGACAGAGGAGCTGTGTGTGTGTGTGTCTCGCAGTACGCTGGGATCAACATCGGCCCGGTTCATAAGAAGGACGTCATGAAGGCGTCCACGATGCTGGAGCACGACCCGCAGTACGTCTTTTTTTATATATAGTTTGACAGAAGACGGTTTGATTTCATAAACAGCTCAGTAACAAACTTTATTTAGATCTTTAACAGTTATTGTGTCTGATGTTTATATTTAAGTAAATAATTAATTTGAGGAAAACAAAGTATTTTTTTAGGAAACAAGTAATATTTTAAGAAAAAGTCAAATTATTTTAAGAAAAACATAAGATTTTGAGAAAATTCCTTAATGTTTGAATAAAGTCAGTGTTTTGAGGAAAAAATATATGCCTAGAGAAAAAGTAATATTTAATGCAAAAATATAAAATTATGAGAAGGAATATTGTCATATTTTAAGAAAAAATCAAAATACTCTCAGCAACATTTTGAGAAAGTCATGTAGTTGGAATGCAGAAGAAATTTCTTGAGATATCATGAGAAAAGGTAAAAGTAATTTAAGTAAAAATAAACTAAATTGAGGAAAACAGTTATTTTGTAAGCAACAATTAACATTTTAAAGGGATAGTGCACCCAAAAATGAAAATTCAGCCATTATCTACTCACCCATTTGCCGATGGAGGCTCAGGTGAAGTGTTAGAGTCCTCACATCACTTGTGGAGATCGGCGGGGGGAGTGGCCAGCACACCTAATGGCAGATGGCGCCCCAGACTAACGTCCAAGAACACAAAATTGAATCCACATCTCCGTGTACTGTAGCCCCGACATAAAAAGTTGTTTGGAAAAACGTCATATGAACTCCTGCAGTATTTTAAGAAAAAGTGCAAAGATTGTAAGAAAAATAATGTTGAGAAAAAGTTGAAATATTTTAAGAAGAATCTTGATATTTAGGAAGAGAAAAAAATTAACCATTTTCAGGAAAAAAAGTCATGTTTACAGGACAAAGGCGTTAACATTTTGAGAGGAAATATTCTAAAATATCGTGAGTGAAGGTCAAAATGCTTTAAGTGTTTTAAGATTCATTTATTTTTTAAGAAAAAATACAAAATACATTTGGAGAACTGAATTAACATTATTTGTCATATTTTAAGAAAAAAACATTTTGAGAAAAGTAGTATTTCACGGAAATGTAATATTTTAACAGAAAGGTTTTTTTCAGCTATTCGAAAGAGAAAATGTAATTTTAAGCAAAATAAAGTATTAAATTTAGAAAAATTCATAATATTTTAAGAAAAGTATTTTTTAGAAAATTTTATATTTTAAATGAAAGTTGTCATAATTTACAAAAGGATGAAATATTTTCAAGGAAAGTTGATTTGAGGAAAATTCAAAATATTTCAAGAAAAAATATGTTTGTTGACAAAGAAAGTAATATTCTAAGAATGTCGGAATATTTTTAGATAAAATCGTAAAATTTAAAAATATTTTCAGCAAAAATTTTCATATTGGGAAAAAAAACGTTTTTAGAAAAACAAACTAATATTTTAAGGAAAACCCTAATTATTATATTTTTTAAAAGTTGAAATATTGTAAGCAAATTAGTCATCGGACGGGAGAGAACGGAGCTATGGTTTGTGATGATGATGATGTTGATGACATACGTGTGCAGGTACGCGGTCATCCTGGCGTTTGACGTAAAGGTGGAGCGGGAGAGTCAGGACATGGCCGACAGTCTGGGCGTTCGGATCTTCTCGGCTGAGATCATCTACCATCTGTTCGACTCCTTCACCAAGTACAGGGAGGACTACAAGAAGGCCAAGCAGGACGAGTTCAAGTAGGAAGACGCTGCCTTTGTTTATCAGGCTTTGTTGTTGTTTGTTTGTTTGTTTGACTCTTTGTTTGTGTTGTGGTCAGGCACATAGCCGTGTTCCCAGCGAAGGTGCGAGTTCTTCCTCAGTTCATCTTTAACTCCAGAGATCCTATTGTCATGGGCGTCAGCATCGAGGCCGGGGTCCTCAAACAAGGGACACCGCTCTGCGTCCCCAGCAAAGGGGTAAGCCACGCCCACAGACAGCGAGCTTCCTGTGTGACATCATTCACCTGATTAACCATGCTGTCCGTTTTAGTTCGTGGACATCGGCGTGGTCACCAGCATCGAGATGAACCACAAGGCTGTCGACAGCGCCAAGAAAGGCCAGGAGGTGTGCATCAAGATCGAGCCGATCCCCGGGGAGTCGCCCAAGATGTACGGACGCCATTTTGAAGCCACCGACATCATCGTCAGCAAGGTGAGGAGGAGGAGGAGCGGGTGTGGTTAAACTCTGGAGACATTTTTATTTAAACACCAGATTCAAGAGTTCGCAGGATGTTTGTTTTGTCCATCACCGCGGTAACAAGGAAAGCTTGTTTCCTGGAGGGTGTGATGTCACAGCCAGGAGACAGACGTGAAAGAGAGGAGGAAATAAAGTAGGTAAGGAGGAAGTAAGTGAGGGAAGGAAAGAAGGTAGGAATGGTTTCATGTGTGTTTAGTTTTTAGTTTTAATCTGAAGTTAAACGATAAATTCTACGTTGAAGCGTAGCTAGAGACACACATGTTCTTCAGCTAGTCGTCAGACTCCGTCACTACGGCAACAGGCTCATGTCCGCTTTTTTCATTTTTAGGCCCCCGCGCTGCCAACAGCCGAGACCGAAGGGGTTTTCAAATTGTCAGACCGTTGATCTGTCTCGAAAACATCACGAGGGAATTTCCTCCACTTAAACACCAACATCCAGTCCGACTCAACAAATGACTACATTTGGGTGGTCAGAGGTCAAGGACCCTGTGACCTTGTGTCAGTCTTATTCTTGTGGAGTTTCCTCAAATTTGGCACAAATGTCCACGTAGACTCAAGGATGAACTGATTAGATTTAAGTGGTCACAGTTCAATGGTCAAGGTCACTGTGACCTTGTGTTTGTCTCATTGTCATGAACACAGTATCTCAGGAATGCCTGGGGGGAATCTCCTCAAATTTGGCACAAATGTCTACCTTGACTCAACTGGTCAGATTTTGGTGGTCCGGCTGTGTGTGAGTGAACGCTGACAGTGTGTCTGTTGTCGTGCTGGTCAGACGTTCAGTTCAGTGATGACGTCAGAGTGCGTTTGTGTGTTTCAGATCACGCGGGCATCCATCGACGCTCTGAAGAACTGGTTCAGAGACGAGATGCAGAAAACTGACTGGCAGCTGATCATGGAGCTGAAGAAGACGTTCGAGATCATCTGAGGGACCGCAGACACAACCACACACACACACACACACACACACACACAGCCACACACACTTCCTCCCTCAGATGGCGCCGGAAACATTAAAGAAAAAAAAAAAGACGTGAAAGTTTTCTGTGAGAAACGAACAGTTTTTTCCACTGTTGTAAACAGTGATAGTTTAGACACACACACACACACACTCAGTATTCCAACGTGCCTGTTCTTCAGCATCAACGTTGTGTTATTATTTTTTCTTCTTCTTCTCTGATGTGTTGCTGCTGCTTCCTGTCCCAGGCTCCGCCCCTCCCCCTCCTCCCCCAGACTTGCCGAGGAGCCAGCGTTCAGCCGACCCAGCTGCATCATGGGATTTGTATTGAGCAGCAGTGGGCGGGGCTGAAAGAGGAGGAAAAAATGACTATCATTATTATTATTTTTTTCCTGGTTTCACCAAACACCAAATGCTTGAAGCGGCAGTAGCGGCGTCGACTCTAAAGACTTTAAGGACTCAGCGTTGGCGGCTTTGCTGTGCAGTGTGTCGGCCATGTTTGAGGTTTGAATGACTGGATGGAAGATTTTAGAAGTGTTTCTGCTGCAACTGCTGATGTAATAAATTCCCATGATTCTGATGAAACCTGCGGAGTTCTCACTTCAGTTTTCTGTTCACGACCACAGAGGAAGAACCGTTGACCTCTGCGGCGCTCAGCGCTCATGGCATCATCACGACAGAGTTTACGTCGTGTGTGAGATGTCCTGAGCAGTTTTACATCACACTCTGTTTCTGTCTTCATGCTGTAAAAAAGACATTAAAGTTTGTCGGCTGCTGAACGACAGGAACCTTTTAATAAAGTTTCAAACTGGACTTTTGCATCCGGATCTGATTCAGGTCCTGATTTCAGCTCGTTTCTTCTTCTGAAATTAAACTTGTCTTTATTTATGCTCATTTTCATGATGGTTGACTTAAATATATAAAAAAAGAATCCTGCAGTTTAACGAGCTAAAATCAACATATACGTTTTAGTTTAATTTCAACAGTCCAGTTTGTAATTTAATTGTTAAAGTTCAGGTTTCACTTAATGTCATTTTAAAATTAAAGTGCTGCACTGTGGACGACAGTGGACAACGATGTGGGCAGATGTTTTGAATTTTTTAACCTTAAAGCAAAAATGTTCGTCTCAAAGTTTTTCATACATCATGCAAACTCAGATTTGAAAAATTAAATTAGAATTTTATATAAAGGTCCATGTATTTGATTGAGGTGCGTTTTTTGTGAAAACAACAATAAAGAACATTTTTATTGTCTTCACAAAGAAACTAAACATTTTGATTTAAAAACAAAATGTCCAGTTCCCAATTTTTAAGTTTAAGTGTTACTTCATTTAACTTCAAATTAAAGTGCTGCGCATTGGATTACACTAAAAACTATTACGTTTTCATAGTTTTCATGAAGGTGAATTTATTTAACCCCAAAACAAAATCGTCATTTCTTTATTTTGGTTGAACTTTTTAAATTGTAAAAATATGTTCATCATAATTCTGCATTTTTAAACTCAAAAACAAAGTTGTAATTGCTAAATGTTTTCATACATCACGCAAACACAAATTTTAAAAATGAAAGTTGAATTTTAGTTTTCTATTTAAGTTCATCTAGTTGATATAGGCGCGTTTATTTTTCTGAAAATAAGATTAAAATTGCCCTTTTTTAATGTTCATTTTTATATAGTTGACTGTGATACATTAAAAAAAGAAGCTTGCAGTTAAACGAGCTAAAATCAACAATTGTTTTAATTTCAAAACAAAAAGTTTAATCTTCAAGTTTAGGTCGAAACTTCATTTAAAATTTAAGCAAATTAAAACTTGCCCTTTTCATTTCCCTAAGAAAGAAGCTAAAATAAACATTTTAATTTGGTTTTTAAAGTCCAGTTTGCGATATAATCTTTAAGTTTAAGTCGCACTCTGTCGATGTTAGGAGGTGTTGACTCGGAGTACCCTGAAACTATTTGTTCATTATTTTGCATTTTTAAACCTCAAAACAAAAATGTAATTTCTAAATTTTGTCATACATCATGCAAACACAAATTGTACAAACTGAATTTTATGTTTTGGATTACTCTAAAAAGTATCTGTCATAGTTTTCATGTGGGCGATTTTTTTTTAACCTCATAACTAAAATGTGACTTAAAATCTTTCATACACTAATTTATGTATATGTTTTGGATTTTACTAAAAACTATTCAATCATAATTTTGAATCTTCACAAAAAGGAAAATGCTCATACATCATGTTGAAAATTTGAATTGTTTTAATATTTGCACTCACACTTCCGTACTTTCTGAAACGTTCACATACTGCCGCTGGTTGTGTCGGATGTACGTTGATTTTGAAATCAGAGACTCTTGTGTTTATTTCACCGATACACTGTGGCTCAGTTTAAGTTTCGTTCAAGACATTGTGATGTTAAACTTCATTTTTGTTGTTGCCTGATTCTTCTCGTGACGACAAAATTATAATTTTAAAAACATTTTAATGCTAACTTTTATAAACATTTTAATTTCCTGTAAAAACGAGCTAAAATCAACGTCATGGCTTGAAATGAAAATTTTCAGTTTTCAAGTTTAGGTTTTGTACATAATGCATAAAATAGATTTTTAACTTGTTCAATTTTGGAAAAAAAAAAAATTCTTGATGCTCATTTTCATAAAAGTTGACCGAAAACAATCCTGCCTAAATAAAGTTTACGTTTTGTGTAAAAAGCAAAAATCAAAGTAATAATTTTAATTTAATTTCTAAGTAAAGTTTGTCAATTTAAGTTTTAAGGTAAAACACTATTTCAACTCACAGACAAAGGAAATGTTCTTTTACATAAAGACACAAATTTAAAATTTAATTTGACTTGTTTTAATATTGGCACACACAGGCTTCCATAGCGCTGGGGATGTTTACACACTGCTGCCAAAGTCTGACAAACAAATCTAAAACAACAACTCTGCAGTCGAACTTTGACAAAGTAAACAAGACGAGCGTTCAGCTTCTCCTCGATGGATTCAAAGTCAAACAGGAAGTTACTGCAGGTTGATTCAGACCTATGAACGCCTTTTCACTCGTCTCGTAAAAATGATCACAACTCAAAAACCAAATAACGTTCACACTGTAAATAACAAAAATCTTTCATTTTTCATTTTGTCAAATCAAATCAAAAAAACTTCTGTTTTGTTTTTACAACACAGTTTCAGTACTTTTATTTTTTTAATGTAGTTTATTGACCTCCAGAAGCTTTCAGCTGAGGTTGTATCTGAAGATAATCCAGGAAGTGACATCACAGTAAATGTGAAAGGGGAAAATTCAGTGGTAATAATTTAAGGTGTTTTGTGTTGTTTGTGAGGTTTATAAACATTAAAAGTTTACCGTCATATACTCAGTGGATCAAGGTCAATTCAAGGGTAAAAATCTGGGGCCATTACGTCACAGCGCCACAGAAAGAAGAAGACGTGTTTTTTAGGATGTTCTTTTTACATGTAACTATCAGATATAACCTGTGTGCAATTAGGAGGTGCCCTTTGAGTCCAGAGAAAAGCGGGATTTATACTTGTGTGGTGGTGTGTCTAAACACACATTAAACACACAAATCAGCTTCACTATAACTTGAAGCATTCACAGACAAACACTCGTCTTTATCTGGACACATTTTCCCCACAAATACAACATGCTAACGTTATTAGCACAAGCCTATGGCATTTTACATTGTATAAATTAGCTTAGCAGCTAGCAGAGATTCCTCTGCTCATATTTCAGCCAGGATAAATCACACACAGGACTTAAAATGCCACCCTGTACCCCTGAGTGTTGGTGCCATCAGAGGTTGATATCGGTGGCTAAGTTGCCCCGTAGGAACAGTTTTCATGTCGAAATGTCATCTAGAGATAAAGAAAAGTTTATCATGGTACCAAATTAGAATTTTCCATCTTGGGCAGTGCCAGTTAGTGAAAACTGACCCGGGCTCATAAAACACCATCACCATCAACCTGGAGAGAATTTCTTCAGATTAGGCACAAAAGTCCAATTAGACTTAACAATAAACTGATTAGAGTTTGGTGGGCAAAGGTCAAGGTCACTGTGACCTCATGTCCATCTCATTCACAAAAATGCAATATCTCAAGAACACCTCGAGGGGTTTTTCTTAAAGTTGACACAAACGTTCACTTGGATTCAACGATGAACTGATTAGAACTTGGTGGTCAAAGGTCAAGGTCACTGTTACCTTGCATTAATTTCAGTCTCTTGAACTCCTGAATGTCTGAAGAAAACCTTAAGGGAATTTCTTCAGATTAGGCACAAATGTCCAATTGCACTCAATGATAAACTAATTAGAGTCTGATGGTCAAAGGTCAAGGTCACTGTGACCTCATGTCCATCTCAATCACAAAAATGCATTATCTCAAGAACACTTAAGGGAATATGGTCAAATTTGGAATCAAAGATGAACTGATTAGGATTTGGTTGTCAAAGGTCAAGGTCACTGTGTCCATCTCATTCACAAGAATGCAATGACTCAAGAAGACCTTGAGGGGCTTTTATAAAATTTGGCACAAATGTGCACTTGGACTCTAAGCTGAACTGATATGAATTTGGTGGTCAAAGGTCACTGTGACCTCGCAACTGTCTCATTTTGTGAACGTGGCACACAATCCCCTGTCACCCAAAAACTTACTAGTTTTTAATTCAGCCAATCACTTCACAGCAGTGGGAAGAGTCAACATTTCAACTAGCTAGCTATGCTAGCGCTAGCTAGAATCTGCGTATCAACTCCCTGATCATAACAGGATAGCACAGCTAGCGTGCTAGCTAAGTTAGCTGAAAAGTTGTCTATTTCAACTTCAAAATGTTGGTTAAAAAAGTCAAAGTATCAACAGGCAACGTTTTCAACCAACATTCTAAAGTGCAACACGTTTCCTTGGAGCAGTCCTCCTAAAATGAACTGTGGTGAAATTTGCTATATTCTCTATTGATCCATGATTAAGGAGCTGATAAAATGACAGCATTAGCTAACGAGGTAATGCGCTAGGTAGTGCAGGGGGACGTTTCTCATAAGAACTATGACACATGACTGCTGCAGTGTCTCTGGAGTGCGACACGTTTTCAGTCAGACTGACACAGAAACACCAGGTGGTTTGTTTTTGAGTTTCATTAAAGGAGTATAAAGACATCAGAAACACTGTTAATGTTTGAGCAACTCATTTCAACATAATGTTTCATAAAGACAAAAGTTTTAATAAAGATGAGACACGGCTGATGGAGACACACAACGTCTGTCCTCCTGGAGCAACTCGGACCTGAAGGGTTCGTCCTCTGGGGAGCAGGACGTTTAATTTTTATGTTTCATATTTTCTGAAATCTGTCTCGTAAAACACGTTAAGAAAAGAAAACCAGAAATATTAAGAGAAATCTGAGTTTTTTTCAGATTTAGCACAAATGTCCAGTTGGATGCATCAATTAACTGATTAGAGACTGGTGGTCATATGGTCATAGGTCAAAGGTCAAGGTCACTGTGATCTTTCTGTCTTTATTGAGAATGTAATATCTCAAGAAAGCCTCAAGGGAATATCTTCAAATTAGACACAAATGTCCACTTGGACATGGACTCAACGATTAACTGATTAGAGTCTGGTGGTCAAAAGTCAAGATCACTGTGACCTTGCATTGGTCTTGGTTTTGTAAACACAATATCTAAAGAAGGCCTCGAGGGAGTTTCCTCAAATTTGGCACAAACATCCACTTTGTGCCAAATTTGATGGACCTATTTTTGAGTCTGAAATAAAGATTGATTGATAAGTCACTTGGACTTATCAATCAATCTTTATTTCAGACTCAAAAATAGGTCCATTTAAAATATAATAAAGGTCACTGTGACCTCACAAAACATGTGTTTGGCCATAAATTAATTTATGCTGACTATGACAAAGTTTAAAGAGGAAACATTGATGGAACGTCGTAGGTTGCTGATGGTCTCAGTGATGTCAGAATTTAGTGACAAATTAAATTTGAGCCTGATGCTCTGCCGTAGTCCCAAACACGCCTCCTGCTCAAACACATCCTCAACATGTTACAGACTTTACACACAGTAACAAATAATGAAACCAGTCCGTGTGTTTGGCCATCAGACAGCGGCGGGGATGAAGTATCCGTGAAGATCCAGGTGGACGTTGGCAGGAATGGACGCTCGGGCGATCTCCTCCATGGTTTTGGCGTCGAGGACGAGCATGAACGGAGACATGTTTGGATCCAGAGAGACGATGGACGATAAGATGACCCCTGCAGGACGGAAATTACTGCGTCAGGACAAAGTTCCTTTAAATGTGCGAATCAATAATGCAAAGCCCTCACCATCGTCTTCCTCCATGGCTCCTGGTGATGCAACAAACACCGGCTCTGACGGGTAGCAGTTCTCCTGGTGCCACTCGATGTGTTTCCTGGTGACGATGTCAAACTTGGCAATCTGTTGGATGGGACGGAGACGTTAGAGTTCAGACTGTGTCAGCTGCAGGGACGAGACTGCTGATTGGTCCAGACAGAAGGCGCTCAGCTGCTATTGGATGAAACCTGGAGTGAAACTTGACGCTGGCCGAGCTGCAGACCACTGTTCAGCACCAACAACCAACAACAAACGTGTGTGTTTTAAGCTAAAAAAGATCTATTTCTAACCATAACTAAATGTTTTTTGTGGCCTAATATAACCACACATTAACTACGGCACTGACGCAACATATCCTCTCCTCCTCTCCAAATATTTGTTGAGTTTTTCCATCTGGACCAAAATGGTGGCACAACCGATGGACAGTTTATGTTTTGGATGTTGACAGTCGGAGGTGTCGCACCTTGTTGGGATGAGGTGACCACTCGACCCTGGAGCCGTAGAAGTATCTGTACTTCTTAGCGTTTAACTTATAGTTGATCTGCGGCAGCTCCAGACCTGAGGAGAATCAAACGTGCTCGGTATGAGAGACTAAAAGTTTAAAGATTAAGTCAAACCATGCAGATAACGAACCTTCAAACATGGTGTCCGGCAGACAGTGGACAGAGCCATCCTCCTGCATCACTGCCTGTGCCGTCGTGTCCTCCAGAGTCACCAAGTTAGATCCTCTGGGAGACTCCTGGAAAACACATCACCATAAACTCTAAGGACAAACATGTCATGTGCATCTCAGGTGTGTTTGTCAGACTGGCGTTACCTCATTGACGTCGAGCGGCAGGACGAACCTCTGGCAGACCGGTGGCGAGAATTTCTTGTTGGCCTCGATGAAGCTGCTGGTCTCCTGCCTCATGTTCTGGATGTAGAACATGTCGTACAGGTTGCTGTTCTTGTAGGCGATCAGGTCGAACACCACGTGGCTGTCGGCCTCGTATGCGTTGATGTGGTGGAAAACCACCAGGGCGTCACCGTAGAAACGGGTGGACACGGCTTTGCCTGTCTTCCTGTTGACGACGTGAAACAAGGTCTGGGAGGGACAGAGGAAGTTTACTGTCACAGTTTGTCTTTGGGCGTCAATGAAATGCCAAAAAACTTTCTCTTTCTCTTTATTTAATTAACGAATTAATGTTTTGTTAACTTTCAGACAGCGATATCTAATCTGACTGACTTCAATAGACTTACAATGTCGTCCTTGTCGAATTTGAGGCAGCTCCCCCAGTTGACCCCTCTGAAGTAGGCAGTGGCCAATTTGACGATGTCCAGTTTGAAGGGCTGCTCCACGAACACAACGTAGTTCTCCGTCATGCCAAAGCTGTGGAAGTAACTCGGGAACAAAGTGGAACGCATCGGGATGGAACACACCTGCTGGACCTTCCTCAGCGCCGGCTTCTTGTTCTTTTTATCTGGAACAAACAACCCATAGCTGTCAGTATTAAATTTTAACATCGTCATCAGTTTGTTAGAACAAGACATAGTCGTGGTCAGTGTAAGCCTGACATCGAGACGTCGGTTGTAATTCTGTAGTTGCTCAGTGTTGAGTGACGTACTTCCTCTCAGCTCTACGGTAACGTTACCTTCACCTGCGACCTTGGTGATGTAAGTTAGATTCTGTTTTTATGTATCATATTCATGATCATTTTAATGGCGAGGTTAGCCATTACGCTAGCAGGGGTGGGGACTCAGGTGTGTTGGTCTCTGGCATCACAGACTGACTCCAGGGACTTGGGACGTCACCTCTCTGATGTAGAGGGAATGGGAGCTGGTGCAGGAGGTGGGGATATAGTCTGGCTCGCCTCTTTGTATTGATTCTGAAACCAGACTCCTAGGAAGGGGTTTAACTTTCGCCTTTTCTGGAGTTGCCTCAGGTGAGAGGCGCTGGACAGGTGTGGGGATACTCACACAGAGGCCCCTGGATGAGCGCCGCTCTTTTTGAGGATCTTCCTGGGCGCCTCTAGTTAGAGGTGTTCCGGGCAAGCATCAACATGAACCTTCCATCTTTAAAGGTTTCTAAAGCCGAAGACGTACCTGAAGCATCAGCGGGGACTTTGAAGATGACGTATTTTGGCAGGCCGAAGCCCATGATGGCAGTGCCCATGTTGTAGGTGTTGCCCTCGTTGTCATAGTGAGGATGAGCCGTCGCCAGGTTCAGAGCGATGTGGCTCCTGTAGTTGATCTGGAGTTTGGCAGAAAGGTTGTTTAAAGAGAACGTGTGATAAGTTTGAGACAGTATTTGTGCTGTGAGGAGGTGGGTGGAAACGAACGTACCCTGCCGGTGGTCTCCAGGGTGGCTGGATTGATCTGGTTTATGTAGTTGACCTCGGAGGAGGCGTAGTAGTCCTGGCCGTAGCGAATGATGTTGATCAAGTTGTTGTCGGTGAAGTCAGGGATGATGTTGCTGAGGTGTGTCAATGCCCTGAGGAGAGAGTTTAAAACAGATCTCTACGTCTCCTGGATGGACTGAAACAGATCTCTACATCTCCTGGATGGACTGAAACAGATCTCTACATCTCCTGGATGGACTGTACCTGGAGAAGATGTTTTTGCAGGGATCTGGGTAGATCATAGTTCCAAATTCAGAGACGACAATCCTTTCGGCCTTGATGTTCCTTTTGTAGGTGTCACTCTTCAGAAACTTGCTCCTGTAAGTCACCTCGCCTAAAACAACAGCAACAGTAAACACGTGCGTCAGCCCCAGCTAATGTCCTCCAGCATTAATTTAACATCATTTTCTATGTAAATCTTAATTTTGTCGTCTCACCGTTGCAGAAGGTGAAGCTGTGGATGAGCGACATCCCGTCAAACCAGTGGTTGTACTCAGTGTTTCCCACGGAGAAAAGGCCGGGCCCGTTCCTCAGCAGAGTTCCCTGCAGCCACGATGGGATGGAGCCTGAAGGTCAAAGGTCACACAGGTAAAACTTCCGATCACTGATGTGTTCCTGCAGACGGTGTTTAGTGTTTGATACTGAGACGTCTCAGTTTGTTTCATTTTATTTCGGTTTAGTTTAGTTTAATTTATTTTAGTTAATTTAATTTAAGTTTAATTTATTTTAGTTAATTTAATTTATTTTAGTTAATTTAATTTAAGTTTAATTTATTTCATTTTATTTTATTTTAATTTATTCTATTTTATTTAAGTTTATTTAGATTTAATTTTTTACATTTTATTTTATTTTACTTTAATTTATGTTAGTTTAATTTAATTTATTTTGTTTTAGTGTAGATGAATTTATTATATTTTGTTTGAGTTTATTTTATTTTAGTTTAATTTGTTTTCGTTTAGTTTGTTTCTGTTATTTTTACACCTTATAAAACACAAATATCCTGGCACATAGATAAATTGAAATATAAAGATTAAAAAACACTAAACCTGAAACATGGCATTCACACACTGCAGTTTTTATTTAATTATTGCAAACATTGTTTTTGTTTTAAACCTGTTTATTTACATGTGAAAAGTTAATTTTGTCTCTTTTAAAAAACATAAGCAGCTGATAAATTTCCCCTCAGTGTTTTTTATCTGTTGGAGTGAATGGAATAAATAAACCTGCAGCTTTATCAAACACAGATGACGCAACCCTGACACTCAGCCAGCAGCTCTTTGTGTTTTAACTTTGATCTTAACAGCTCGTTCCAATAAAACCTGCCGCACAGCGTCTGAACCCAAATTAAAGTTATTGAATATTTATCTGCAGCTCTGCATCACACTCACCTCTCACTTCAGCTCTCACCGGCTCCGGAGTTTCCATCCCATTCTTTCCAAAAATCGGCTGCATGTTTCTGGCGTATGTTTCCCAGAGTGCACCTCTGCAGAGACTGAACACACACGCTGGCAGCAGCTGAGATTATGTGGCTGGCATCGCTCTACGTGATGATGTCCATGTTACAGAACAGGTGTGACACACACTGAGTGGATTATGTAAGCGCTGTGCTGTGCTGTGGACTTCGCTCTGCTTGTCACAATAAAAGAGGAGTGCTGCTGTTGTTTTCTCTGAGCAACTTAAAACATCACGGCATGAACGTTGAGTCAGTGAACAGGAAGTCCTCAGCTGATGCAGCATCTTACTGTCAAGGTCAACTCATCTTTGATCTGTCTGTGCTTTTAATTTGAAGGGCAACATCCTGATAAGGAATCCTTGTACTTAAATCTTCAGCCATAAAGACGTCTGATTATCTGCGAACAGACGATAAAGAACAACACACTCACAAACACACACTGCCGAACAATTCTGACTTTTTTTACAACTAGTCGTAACAGTTAACAAAACACGTTGCCAAAGCACTGCAGTTGAAAATTAGCCTAATGGCTAAATAAATGAATGAATGAATGAAGATAAAGACGTTTACAGAGGAACAAACATGAGATGAAAGGCTGCCGCACTTTAAAGAATCAGAGCAGTGGATGCAGCACGTTAGTTTATTTTATTCTATTTCATTTTTACTTTATTTTAGTTTTGTTTATTTCGGTCATTTATCAACTTATAAAACACAAACATACTGGTAGATAGACAACACATGAACATTAAGTAAATGCTTTTTTCTTTAATCTTAGCATAAAAAAACAGGACCTAAAGGTATATTTATTTATTCATTTATTTGGTTAGTTAGTTATTTTTAACCTGGTCCTTTTTTGGGTCAACAGGTGAAACGTTCAGTTTTAATCTTTTTTTAATTTATCTCAAACCAGCATAAATATGGCAACTGGACTAACCTCGAGGTTAGTCCAGTTGCCATATTTATGAGATTAATCATGACCTGGATGACTGAGAATATCCACAGATTCTTTTTTTAATTTAAATATTAAAAAATGGTTACGCTCTGATTCTCACAATAATTAACATATGTTCATTAATATATTTATAAAAATTCAAATTTCTATTATAATGTCTGAAAAGTCTAATTTTGTTTTTTGTTTCTCCAACATTTATTTATTTATTTTTAACTGGCTCCTTTTTTTAATATAAAAAAAATAACTAAGCTCAAATTCTCACAATGATAAATTCATTCATATATTTTTTTAAAAAGTAATTTTAATACCAAAATTTATGAAAATGAAGTGTCATTTTTGTTTCCAAACACACTTCTACATATTTGATCAAGTAATGAAAAAACAAATCAAATGTTCTTTTCGTGAGTTAACAGTTAGACAAAAGTTCAGATTACATTCTTTATTTATTTATTTTTATTTGTAAATTTAATTAAGCTCTAATTCTCACAACGATAACTAAATTAATTTTATATATATTTTTGAAGTGATTTTTATTCTAGACCTCATGAAAAGTGCAATTTTTGTTTCCTAACAAACTTCTACATATTTTATCAAATAATGAAAAAACAAATCTGCAATAAATGGAAAACAAAAATCAAAAAATAATCTATATATCTTTATAAAATGTGGGTCTGTTTTTTTTTGGGATAAAACAAAAAAACACAAAAATGTTAAAACCAGTGATTTCGTGTTTTTCCGTCTTGATTTTATTCTGACTCTGTTTAGTGTGATAAAGGTAAAGTTTGACCTTCGGACTTGCCGTCTTTATCTGCAGCCATGTAATTGGCTAAATTAGTTAATTGCTTTACAGCCGCTCTTATCGAGTCACGCTGACACTGTGACCATAAAACAAATCATTTGGACCATGTGCCAGGAGTGACGATGCATTCACTGTCTGTGGTTTGTTCTGGTGCCAGGAGTGATGTTACTGAGGCTTTTAAAGGTCATGGAGGCCTCGTCTCAGCGTTATCATCCCGCATGACACAGTGTGTGAAGTGAGGAAAACTACACACTCTGCACAACACACAGCTTTTAAAGAAACATAAAAAGGGTGCGACTTTAAATGTCTGTTTACATTTTATCAAGGCTCAAAGTTAATTTAGGGCGGGGCCTGTTTGAGTGACAGGTGGGTGTCACCCACTGACAGGATGCTACCACAGTTACAGCGCTGGTCAGGTCACGTAATCACAAATTCACAGTGCGATTTCAGTTCATGAAAATGAACTATAACATTTTGGTCGCCTAAATAAGTCGACGAAAAAAGACAAAAATGTTCCTTAAGGGGTCAGTTTGTCTTGTAGGTACATTTTTTTAAAGGTGTGAAGCCTGGGTTTCTTTTTGCAAGCAAAAATTAGCATTATCACAGTTAATCATAGCTGTAACTCTACCATATTAACCACGCTAGCAGCTAGCGTTAGGGTCAGCTCCACCCTCTTGTCCTAATATGGTCGCTTCATCCTCCAAAAATTCAAGATGGTGACAGCAAAAAGCCAAAAGATAAAGTTTATCTGTTCTGTTCTAAAATACGTACGTCTGGTTTTAGTTGTTTTCAACTGTTGCTGGCAAGCGAAAATTAGTATTTGCATTATCATAGTTAGCCATAGCTGTAAATAAACTGAATAACCAGGCCTGCAGCTAGCGTTAGGGTTAGCTCTTCAAAAATCCAAACTGGTGACAGCAAAAATGTCAGAATGGGAGTCGACAGACCAGTGGGTGACGTAAATTTTGTATGTTGTGTAGCATTAGCACAGTTAGTTATAGCTGTAAATAAACTGAATAACTAAGCTAGCAGCTAGCAAGATGGCGACAGTCAAAATGCCAAATTTGAGGCTTGAAAATGGGCGTCCACAAACCAATGGGTGACATGCGTTTTGTACATTTTGTTGGAAGGGTTTAAAGAAAATTAGCATTATCACAGATAACCATAGCTGTGAGTGTAAGAAAAATGCTCAACGGCAAACACTGAAAGGAAGAGACTCGGAGAACCACGGAGAAAAGTTACAGCCAACGGGGTTACTTTAATCGCAGAACTTTAGCGTACAACAGTATACTAGTCCACACAGCAAATCAGTTGGAAACAGCTTAACAGCCCTGAACAATTACCTTTCAAATGCTTTTATACTGGGCATCTGCTCGTTCATGTGCGTATGTGTGTGTGTGTGTGTGTGTGAGAACACGCTTGGGTCGTATTCCTGGAAATCTAAAGTTCTCCTGGTTTCCTACTTATTCTTAGAGCTGGACTTATTGCGCCAATATTTCCTGTCTTCTTTGTCTCTCAGAGCTGGCGAAAACAACCGTTTCTATTGCGAAACTTGGCACATCTGTTCCAACGGTCAGGTCACCCTAAACCAGCACGTTCTCCCTCATTTTACCTCCCAAGGCTTGACTTATGCACAAACTACTCAAATTATCATAACACCTCTTATGGGTCCTTTTTGCTGCCAAATCTGATATTTGACCAGTTGCTTCCTAAACCTTGTGTAACTGACCTTGTTTTCACCTTTAGTATAAAATGATACATTATCTGCCTCTACATGAGCAAACTATATAACCAAGCTAGCGGTCAGCGTTAGGGTTAGCTTCACCTATCTTAAAAGTATGGTCACCTCCGGCTCCAAAGTAAAAAATGGCGAAGGACAAAATGTTAAATTTGAGAATTCAAAACAGGAGTTAACAAACTAATGGGTGACGTATGTTTCGCATGTTTTGTTTTAATAGTTTAAAGACTTTTTGTTTTTTTGCTAGCAGACAGATTTGGATTAGCATCATTACACTTAATTGTAGCTTTAAATAAACTGAATAACCAGCAGCTAGCATTAGCGTTATTATATATGGTCACAGATCACAAGGAATAAAACCACGTACAGAGTTTTGGATGAAAAATGAAGTTTATTACAAACAACGACAGAGAGCTGTTAGCAGTCAGTTAGCAGCTGTTAGTTCTGTACAAATAACACTGTTTGATTGGTTAGTTGAGTTTGCCAATCGGCAACAAGGCTAGGTCTCAAACAGCACCCTACGCCCTCCGTAGTGCACTTTCTTCCATCTTAAACCCGCTGCAGTACACTACTTTCCACCTTAACATGTTTGTAATGCACTTCTTTCCGCAATACGTTCCCCATAGTGCACCACCTCCCACGTTAGGCCCTCCATAGTGTGCTATTTTCCTCCTTAAACCCTGCTTAGTGCACTACCTTCCTCCTGAATCCCTTCGTAGTGCACTATGTTCGAGTTTAAACTCTTTGTACTGTTTACCCTAAAATCTTTGTTGTGCCCTTCACAGTGCACTACCTTCCATCCTAAACCCTGGTGCACTATCACCCTCTGTAGTGCACTATAATCCACCTAAAACCCTTCTGGTGCACTCCGAGTTCATACTTCACCACGTTTGTTGACTTTTTTAAAGATACTGAATACCACAGACGTTGTTTGTTTTCTACTCTTTTTTTGTTTCTTGCATTCCTGATCACAACATTGACATTCCTGAAAAGGGAACAAAGGTAGCTTCATTATGTTTTGTTTTTTTCATATATCAGCGTCATTCATCTAAGTTAAATGCCGTGTTCATGTCACGTGGGACGGCGCCTTAGTTGCGTCTGTATCGTTCAGTGCCGAGGGTTTAAAACTACAACTCGGATGTCGGGGTGAACGGCATCTGCATTAACTCCCACGCGACGTGAATGCAGCATTAAAGTACGTTTAAGTGCAACACACACCGGACACATCACTCATCGTCGAATGTGTTCTGAAGGAGAAGTTGGGTTTTTTTCTGTGAGGAAATGTTTTCAAATGTAGTGGTCAGTTTCTCGTGTGTTATCGTGTAAGATGTTTATGTCTTAAAACACCACGTTGTTGCATCTCATTAGGTTTACACCTCACGTTTCGGGGTGTTTTTCAGCAGCAGGTGAGTTCTATAGAAAATCATGGATGTTGAAATTAGCTCCTTGCTCTTGGAGCCAGCACCTAGTGGACAGTAGAGGAACTGCTACCTGCAGTCCTCAGGAACTCTGTGCTGTCCTGGCAACACCGCCGCTTCTGCGGGCGGACATGTGTCCCATCTGACAGTCGACATCAAGGACAGCATGACGATAACATCCAAAACGCAAGGTTCACTCCCAGCGGTTTGTGTGACGTGACGGATAGTTTCAGCACTCGTAAAGTCACGTGGCAACACGGTTCAAATCGGCGACCTTTACTGCTTCGCCAAGGCCCTGATCACACAGGAAGTATCTCAGCAGCTGGAGGTGGCTTTCTGCTCTCCCTGTGTCAACGTGGGTTTCCTCCAGGTGCTCCGACATGTTCTCCCTGTGTCAGCGTGGGTTTCCTCCAGGTGCTCCGACATGTTCTCCCTGTGTCAGCGTGGGTTTCCTCCAGGTGCTCTGACATGTTCTCCCTGTGTCAGCGTGGGTTTCCTCCAGGTGCTCCAACATGTTCTCCCTGTGTCAGCGTGGGTTTCCTCCAGGTGCTCTGACATGTTCTCCCTGTGTCAGCGTGGGTTTCCTCCAGGTGCTCTGACATGTTCTCCCTGTGTCAGCGTGGGTTTCCTCCAGGTGCTCCCACATGTTCTCCCTGTGTCAGCGTGGGTTTCCTCCAGGTGCTCTGACATGTTCTCCCTGTGTCAGCGTGGGTTTCCTCCAGGTGCTCTGACATGTTCTCCCTGTGTCAGCGTGGGTTTCCTCCAGGTGCTCTGACATGTTCTCCCTGTGTCAGCGTGGGTTTCCTCCAGGTGCTCTGACATGTTCTCCCTGTGTCAGCGTGGGTTTCCTCCAGGTGCTCTGACATGTTCTCCCTGTGTCAGCGTGGGTTTCCTCCAGGTGCTCCGACATGTTCTCCCTGTGTCAGCGTGGGTTTCCTCCAGGTGCTCTGACATGTTCTCCCTGTGTCAGCGTGGGTTTCCTCCACGTGCTCCAGCTTCCTCCCACAGTCCAAAGACATGCAGGTTAACTGGTGACTCTAAATTGTCCGTAGGTGTGAATGTGAGTGTGAATGGTTGTCTGTCTCTATATGTCAGCCCTGTGATAGTCTGGAGACCTGTCCAAGGTGAACCCTGCCTCTCACCCAGTGTCAGCTGGGATAGGCTCCGCCCCCTGTGACCCCTAACAGTATACGCAGTTATGGAAAATGAATGTTAACATGTGGACTGTTGACCTGTGAAGGCGTTGGACGATAACACATGAGAAGCTACGTGTTTATTTTGTACCGGTGTGTGTTGCTCTTGACCAGCACCACGCTGGTTTCCAAAAGTTCAACCTCACCAGCTGCATTTGAAGGCAGCGTTCCACCCTCCTAGTTTGCTGCGTCTCTCCCTACACCCTTCACAGTGCACTACTTCCTGCCTCGGCGCCCCCGTCGTGCACTCGGGAGGCGGCGTAGCTCCTTAAGGACCGGGGTGTTGTCTGAGAATGGCACCAGAGAGACAGAGAGAGAAAGACAGAGAGGTAGAGAGACAGGCAGAGAGAGACAGGTAGAGAGCGTGTGGAAGGTTACAGCTTCAGTAGAAACAGACGGTCACAGTAGGTGGAGTCGCTGCACGTCTGTCTGTCAGATGGACGGACAGACGGGCGGACAGAGAGACAGACAGTGTCCAGAGTTAGTTTGGAGTAGCAGTTGGAGGTCTGGTCTATTTACAGGAACAAGAAATGCATAATATCCAAACTAACCAGAGCTGCACGCACAGGGTCGGGGGGGGGGGGGGGCAGGCGGCGCCATGCAGGCTCCGCCCCTGCCGCAGCCAGCTGCTATGGTAACGGCAGAGAGGAGAAGGAGGGGGTAAGGGGAGGGGGGGGGCGACGACTCTGGTCTGCTAAAAAGACAAACAAAAAAAAACCTGGTGTCACCGCCAGACACGAGTCGTCATGGCAACGCTACACCGGGACACCACCTAACTGTCCGTGGAAAAACACACGCACACACAGGACGTCGTCACTAACACACGCACACACACACACACACACACGCGTTCTCTCACACACACAAACATTAATATGACAAACGTTTCTAATTGAGGTGAAAAACAGATTCTAATATTCTTAATTATCATTGTAGTTAATCTTCATCTTCATCTTCATCTTCGTCGTTGTAGCAGTGGTGTGTGTGTGTATGGAGTGTGTGTGTGTGTGTCCTCAGTCTGTTTATACATACTATTTAACAGGATGACACGCAGAGAGAGCTCAGTTCTGATTGGCTGACGGGCCTTTTTCACCTCTTCTCTTCCAGGAGCCTTTTTTTTTAAACTTTTATTTTTTTTTTTTTTTTATATATTGTCTCTTGTTGCTAGGCAACCGCAGCTTCCTGGAATCCCAGTCTGTCTGGTGATGATGATGATGATGATGCGGTCTCCCTCCCGTTGACCCACACAGGGAACAGTTTGTGATGTTGTCAGAGTGCGATCGGTTTTGCTCGGGGGCAGTAAACTGGAGGCCGACCTGACGCCTGCGTCTGATTGGACGAGGCGAGGACGGAGGTGTGTTTTGGCTGAATGTTGAAGCACCAGGAAGGAGGGAGGAGACTAACAGTACCTGCTGCTGGGATTGGTTGTGTGTGTGTATTTTAATACTGCAGGTAATCAGAGCCCGAGGGCAGAGCCTAGAGATGGCAATACATGTCCCGACATGAGGGTCGGGACCCCGCAGATGGGCCGCCACATAGATCTGAGGGGGCGGGGCTTTTATTAAGTCATTGTTTTATTTTCTAAAACACACGGTAGTTTTAACTCAAACTTTCAATGGCAAGAAAAATGACAGGAAGTGACCACCAATGGCGAGACATTAACAGGTGTGGTTGTCGTGGCCAAATGGAAAATTTCTCTGATGGTGGCACCGCAGGAAACATCAGGGCGTCACCATGGTCAGCAGTTGTTTCAATATTTTTGGGTTGTACTGAATGAGCTTTAGGCGCCATCTACAGGCTCCATCTCTCACCATCATACAAAGTTTCCCAACATGCCTTGGGCCCTGATAGCGTGCAGTATGTCATATGTGTACATGTCGTAAACCGGACTCTGCTGTTGGGGTGTTATTGTGTATGTGTCAGTGTGTGTTGAGCACGCTGCGTGGCACCCAGCCCTCAGCGGCCGGCGAGTCGCTGTTGGCTGGCCGGTACACCAAACTCTGACCCTGCTGGTTGGACGCCAAAATCTGAACCTTCTCCCCTCGAAACACAGAGATCTCGTCCTCCCGAACCGCCACGAAGTCCTGCAGCACCAGTACCAGCTCCTGGAGGGGGTCAAAGGTCACAGTTAGCTCTGATCCGAACTTTAAAAAAACAAAACAAAAAAAAGGTACAGGAGCATGACAAAAAGACGGGGGATCCGAACCTGGTCGTCCTGCTCACTCTCAGGATGAGCCTGAGGGGCGTGGCCGTTGGGTGTAGGCGGAGCTGACGGTGGTCGCCCTGACGACAAAGGGCGGGTCACGGAGATCCCGCCTTCCTTCCTCTGGTACTCAATGGGAGACTGAAGAGCTGCAGACACAAACAGGATCAGCGGGTTCAACTAAACCGGATCAAGGATTTCTAGGAGGTTGAGGGACAATTCAGCAAGATTCAATGAACCAAGGTGGATTCAGAGAGACTTCAGGATGTTTCAAGGGTGTCACCTGACAGGAAGTTGTTCTGCGCGTCCAACAGGGTGGCTATAGTCTCCACCCAGGTCAACTTGATGCTGGCGGAGGACGCCTGCAGCGTGAAGCGCTCCGCCGAGCCACGAGACCACAACACGAATTTACAGGGATCCCCGTCCACGCTGTCCTGCATTGCCAGGTAACTCACCTGATCACACACAAACAGCCACACCATTACTCCCAGTACAAACCGGTCCAAGTCTCAACCAGAGCTGCGTCAAGCGGCCTCACCTTGATGCTATTCTTGAACTGGTACCCCGGGTTGTTGGAACCTTTGCGCAGCAGCTCGCTGAAAATGACGACCTGTTCGAACAGGAAAACTCGGCGCTCTTTACTGCGAGATAAAACTCCTCCATCCTGCTCCCAAACACAGAAGGTCTCCTGCTGCAGCAACTTCCCCTGAGACGTCAACTTCCCCTGGACAACAGGAAGACAGGTGAGAGTCTGTGTAACTCATAGAGCTCAGCAGGGTTCTAATCTTGGTCCTTTATATGGTCTGCAGTATTTATTTTATGGCTTGTTCCTGTGATGTTGTTAATCATTACTTGTGGGGTTCCTCAGGGTTCTATTGTCATTCCTTTACATTTTAATTTTGGTTAAAGCTGCATTATTAATTTTTTTGCCACTTGGGGGCAGCAGAATGAGCTGTAAACACAAACTCTGACATATTATCCTCTTATAAAGTAGTTGCCCTTAACACGTTAGCAAACAGCTGTTATCAGCCCACTGATACTATTAATAATTACTCAAGGAGCTCCTCAGGGTTCTATTGTCAGTCCATTACATTTTCATTTGGTTAAAACTGTGTTAATTTAATTTTTTTCTAAGCTGTATTAGCTGTGTAAACACAACCTCTGACATATCATAAAGTAGCATTTAGCTAACGTGTGCTGTGTGTCAGACATTTTGTGCAAAGTTCATCTGTCAGGTTCCTGTTGTGTTTTTGAAAGTTACATGTCCGACAATGTGTTTGTTGTTTTGAGTTGTTGTTGTTGTGGACTCAGACTATAAACTCTGTAGAAAATGGCTGCCATTTTGTTTCCTTCTCGGTTATTTTCACCTTTATTTGGATTTTATTTCCAGTGAGGACTCTCTAAAATCTACCCTGTCTGTGGTGGGATGTCACTTCGCTGTGGACTAACTCGGGGCATACAGACAGACAGACAGACAGACAGACAGGCACACAGATGGGTGTACCTCGTATCCCTGCAGGCGTCCCAGGTTCATCATATCATTGCAGCGCTTCGGCACCAGCGACATCAGCTCCACGGCTTTCTGTACAAACACACGTGGTTGTTAGAGCGTTGCGGTGTTGCAGCGGTCAGAACTTGAATGTGACGCAAAGATGGAGACTCACCTCGATCTCGTCACAGTCCAGCCCTGCTTTAGACGTGTACTTTAGAAAATCCTGAGAACCAGACGTGAAAACTAGAGTTACCACCTCGCAGGTGTTTGACTCCGCCCACCAAGTTTCTCTCACAGTTTCCACTGACAGTTTCACACACACAAGATCTATACAGTCAAGGTGACATGTGATGATGGCACAGTGAAGCTCATCTTTGACCTTTTGGATATAAAATGTCATCAGTCAATTTTGACATAATTAATGTATGGATTCTTGAGTTTTGGCCAAAACATGTTTGTGTGGTCACACTGACCTTGACCTTTGACCAACAAATTCTAATAACTTCATTCTTGACTCCAGGTGGACGTTTGTGCAAAATTTGAGGAAAGCGATTTGGAGATATCGCGTTCAGGAAAATGAGACTGACAAGGTCACAGTGACCTTTAACCACCAAATTCTAATCCATTCATTGCTGAGTCTAAGGGATTGTTTGTGCCTAATCTGTGGAAACTCACTCAGGGTGTTCTTGAGATATTTTGTTCACAAAAATGTGACGGAGGAGGTCACAGTGACTTTGACCTTCGACCAACAAAATCTGTCCTGCTCATTGTTGAGTCATGGTGTATGTTGGTGCCAAATCTGAGGAAACTCTTAAAGCGATTTGGAGATATCGCGTTTAGGAGAATGAAACACAGTGACCTTTAAAATGTGTCGTTAACATCGTTAAAACCGTTCAGAGACAGAAACAGTTAAACCGTGATGCCAGCTGATCGTCACAGACCTTCAGCAGCAGCTGGTATTTGGTGATTCTCTGGATGGGTTTGATCAGATAGTCACTGATCGACATCCTGCAGCTGATCTCGTGCTGGATCTCCTGCAGACAGACAGACAGACAGACAGGTTCAGTGTCTTCTCTTTAGTCGTCTGTGTTGCAGAACATACATTAAGATCTCCTTCTGTTCATCCAAACCAAACTCTATTCAAAAATCAGCGTGTTCAGGGAAGTCTTGACAACAGCTCAACAAAACAGGAAACAGGAAGTGATGCATTACCTCAAAGAAGGTCTCGTACTCGATGACGATGAACTCTGACCTCGGCTTGTTCTGACAGTAGACCACGTACATGTGGAGGCGGCGCTCCTGCAGAACACACACGCACACACATGCGTTAACAGCTGATTGACTGACTGATTGAAGTGACCCTCCTGCAGGAACAGTGTGTCGAACCATCAGCAGCTCCTGGTCCTGATGCAGTTACCATGGTGACAGGAAGTCATCCGGCCAGCAGGTCAGTGGTGTGATGCCTGAGTGTGTGTATTATGTGTAGGTTTGCAGTAATGTGTGTGTGTACATACACATCATCAGAGCCCAGTGTCTTTCAACCTGCAGGTAACCATAGCAGAGTTCGGTGTGATTTGGACGAACTGTCTTTGTTTATGGACAAATTTTAGCGCCAGGCTGAAGCACTTGTTTGGACTGGTGGTTCCACATATTGAGCAAATTCAAAAATAATTTGACGCACATGTTCTAACATTATTATTTAACATATCCTGTAAATTCTGTGAAGCTTAGACCAACAAGTTATGATTTATAGTCTGATTTCTGTTAAGCCACGCCCCTTTTTTGCAATTGTGGCGCCTCCAAGAAGTCGATTTGAACTAAGTTTTGAGGGTTTGTTTCTGGTACATATGTGGACGTTTCCTACAAGTGTCATGATGTCTGACCCGATGGTTGGCCATGCCCCTTTTGCAGTTCTTTGGTCAATATTTTTGAAACACAACGAGATATCAACAAGCTTTCATTAAAGCCTCTGGAAACCCAAACCCACAATAGCCTTCTAACTATGTAATTTAGGGTCTTATGTACATAATATTAAACATGTAAAACAATTAGAAATCAGTTTCCATCCAAATTCGAAATATCTGTCTTTTAAGTTTTTGTACATTCTTGAAATTGGGTTTGATTGGGCCGTGGTTATCTCTCAGATTTATTACCAATAAATTCGAAACCAATCATAAATCATCCATCAGTTGTCTCATCCCGCCCCCCAGTGGCAGCGCAACAAAACCTTTCTGCTCCAGCTAAATCTGCCTCTTTGAGTCTGAGCCAACTCGTCTCTTCATAGCCATCTGCGATTAGACACCCAACTAAATTTATATAGCCTATATATCTCTGTCTGTCTGTCTGTCTGTCTATCTATCTGTCTGTCTGTCTATCTATCTGTCTGTCTGTTTGTCTATCTATCTATCTGTCTATCTATCTATCTGTCTGTCTGTCTATCTATCTGTCTGTCTGTTTGTCTATCTATCTATCTGTCTATCTATCTGTCTGTCTGTCTGTCTGTCTATCTATCTGTCTATCTATCTGTCTATCTATCTGTCTATCTGTCTGTCTGTCTGTTTGTCTATCTATCTATCTATCTATCTATCTGTCTATCTATCTGTCTGTCTGTCTGTCTGTCTGTCTATCTATCTATCTGTCTGTCTGTTTGTCTATCTATCTATCTATCTATCTGTCTATCTGTCTATCTATCTGTCTGTCTGTCTGTCTATCTATCTATCTGTCTGTCTATCTATCTATCTATCTGTCTGTCTGTCTGTCTGTCTATCTAACGTTAGCTATCTAGCTAGCTATCGTTATCTATCTTTCCATCTATCTATCTATCCATCGATCTATCTATTGATCGGCTTGTGAGCGGCCGGTCTTGTCCCCCGGGCCCGGTGCCGGTGTCGGCTCGCGGGGAGGGGACGTAATGTGCACCCTTCCTCCCCCCTAACCCCAACCTCAAGCAGTTAGCTTAGCTACGCATGAACATATCCCCAATCGCGGAGGTGATGCTGCGGGAAACAACACAATTTTATCCGGAGGGGAACATTATTTGAGGCGGACAAATACTAATACACAACGCCAGAGAGACGGCCGGCCGGCACCGGTCTCTCCCGCTTTGAGGGTCGGTGTGTGTGTCAGAGTAAAGACATATTTAATCTGTTAAGACTGGATGTGTTTGAATGAAAAAGGCTATTATCAGAAAAACGGAGCAGATTTATGTTTTCAATGAAAACGTATCTGAGTGAAAAAAGGCAACGCGCCAGCCTCCCGCTGTCATTCATCTCAGCTAACACTGCATGTAAAAGTTATGCTAACTATTCTACCAAGTAACATTAATATGAATCACAAAACATTTTGAAACTTATTATTCAGTGACCACCTGAAAGAGTCATTTTCAGCTTCTGCTTCGTCCTCTGAATCATCAGAGGGCTCAAACATGTCCGGCTGGATTAAATTTGTGGCAGCCATTGCTGAGCCAGCGAGCTGTCAATCAGAGCGTTACCTGCCACGCCCACTCTGTCCTGGCAAGTGGTCTAAACAGCAAAATGAGCTGTTTTTAAAGCAGGTTTTCTAATAGTTATGAATGGTTATTTTCACTCAGACTTTTGTGGATGATTAATGAGACACTCGACTTTGATATAATATATGCATTTTTACTATTTCAGGCTGTGTTTCCAAAGGCTTTAAGTCTTTTTTTTTTTGTATTTAACTTCTTTATTGACTTTTCATTAGAAATGCAAATACACAACCAGTGTGTAAATATAAGCATTACAAACAAGATTAAGTCAACATTTTAAGAAACATAAAACAAACCTGACAATAACAAGCAAAAGAAGGAGTAAAAGAAACTTAAAAGAAACAAGGACAAAAAAAAGAAAAAGGGAATAAATAAAGTGCCCATTCCCGACAGTAAAATTCATCACAACACAGTGTTACATGACATGTCTATTCCTTGAACCTACATAGATATAAGGTACATGGGGTAGTGTACAGGTATTAGCCATTATGATCATCACTTTCCAATCATTTCCAAATAAGGAGCCCATACCTTCAAGAAGAGATCTAACTTATTATTAATCTTATAAATAAGTTGTTCAAAAGAAGCTATCTTGGTTAGTTCATCTCTCCATTCCTTAAAACTGATCCTTTCTTTTGACTTCCAGTGTCTCAGGACTACCCTGTTTGCTGTTGCGAGAGCCAGTTTCACCCATATGCACATTTGTGTAGATAGGCCGGATTTCCTCGGCAAAATACCCAGAATACATAAAGCTGGCCCCTCTCTGAACTCTATCTTCAGTACTTTATTGATACATTGGATAACAGCCACCCAGAGGTTGTGCACCATCTCACATTCATAGAACATATGTACCAGTGTGCCCCTTTCCTTCTCACATCTCCAACATTTATCATTCTCCCTAAGTCCCAACCTAGACATTTTTGCAGGGGTCCAGTAGTTCCTATTCAATATTCTGAATGAAATCAGCCGCGTCTGCATGTCTCGGGCTATAGTGTACCAAGACCGGATTGTTTCCTCCCAAACCTCCCAGTCAATAGGTACCCTAAGGTCTTTTTCCCATGCTAGCTTCACACCTCGATAGTCTGGGGGTTGATGTTTTCTAAACATGTCATAAAATCTAGATGTCCCTCCTCTAAGTTTCCAGCCTGATCGCCATAGCTCTTGAATACAAGAGACAGGTGCAAATTTGACCTTTCTATCTGCTGTTGTAATACAGCTCCTTAACTGAAGGAACTTCCAAAAATCTTTGCTGGGGATATCATATTTAGATATAAATTGCTCAAAGTAGATTAAGTGTTTCCCGTCAAATAAATCTTCCAGTACCATTACCCCTGCCTTCACCCAGTTTTCCCACATGACTGATTTTTTATTAATTTTCAATGACTTATTATACCATATTGATGAACCCATAGTGTGGTAATAGTTCAAATGGCACGCCTGGTGAGCCCATCTCCAACTTCCTCTAGAAAATGCCAACACAGGGTTTCTGTAGGGTACCTCACCTCCTGTCTGAGTGAGGAAAGCTTGCACTGAGAAGGGCTCTATCAACTCTTTCTCTATTGCCACCCAGGCAGGAGCACAGACCTTTGGCATATTTGACTTAGATAGCTGACTGAGACTGAAGGCATGGTGATACCAATCTATTCTTGGGCATCCTAGACCGCCCTCCTCTACTGATGCATATAGTTTCTTTTTATTAAAAGCAGGCTTCTTCCCCATCCACAAGAAACCACTTATGGCCCTATTAAATCTAGACAGAAGGGGGAGTGGGAAGTCCAAAGGTAGCAGGCTTGTTATATAATTAATCTGTGGTATTATAATCATCTTCACTAAATTTATCTTTCCAATTAATGATAAACTTAATTTTGACCAGTTTTGTAAATTACTTTCAATCTTTTGGATAAGGGGCAGTAGATTTACATTCATTACATCTTTTAATCCTGGGGTAATCATGATCCCCAAGTATACTAATCCAGATGGGAGCCATTTAAATAGCCAATTATTGCGAATACTGGGAGGGCATATTTTGGACAAAGGCATTGCTTCAGATTTCGACCAGTTGATCTTGTAACCTGATATACGAGAAAAAGAACTAATCATGGATAATATATTAGGCACTGCAATTTCTGGGTTACTTGACAGCACTAGGACGTCATCCGCGTATAATAAAAGTTTATGTTCTTTTTGCCCTGAAACAATGCCTTTAATATCAACGTGGTTCCTAATTGCTGAGGCTAAGGGTTCCAAAGCCAAGACAAAGATCAAGGGAGAAAGGGGGCAACCCTGTCGGGTCCCACGTGATAGTCTAAAAGGGTTAGAAATATTCCCATTTGTGAGGACAGCTGCCTTTGGACTTCCATACAACAATTTCACCCATTTAATATATACGTCACCCACATCAAACCTCTCAAGAACTGCAAATAAATATTCCCATTCCACTCTATCAAAAGCTTTCTCTGCGTCCAGAGAGAAAGCCACAACCGGTTCCATGTTGTTCCTCGTTTGCCATACCAAATGTAAAAATCTGCGCAAGTTATCTGCTGAGGACCGCCCCTTAACAAATCCCACCTGATCAGGGTGGATCAAGGTAGGGAGGCACAGTTCTAGTCTTAATGCCAATATCTTAGCCAAAATCTTGGCGTCCACGTTAATTAAGGATACTGGTCTATAGCTCCCACAATGCTGTGGATCTTTGCCCTTCTTTTGTATCAATGTTATTATTGCATTCTGCATACTCTCCGGTAGGCTTCCCCTCTGGAACGCATCCTGAAAGACAGTAAGAAGTCTCGGGGCCAACAGGTCAGAAAATGACTTATAGAAGTCTGTGGGAAATCCGTCACCCCCAGGAGACTTCCCAGCACTAAGACATCTAATCGCTTGTTGAACCTCTCCCAGTGTAATGCATGCCCCCAGCCTCTCTCTAGCTGATTCAGTTAGTGCCGGTAAAGTAGCCCTAGACAGAAAATTTTGAAATTCACTACTATCCCAAGAATCCTGTGATGTGTATAAATTTTGATAAAATAATTGGAAAGCATTATTTATGTCTATAGTATCTGTTAAAATGTCCCCTTTCTCATTCTGTATTGCTGAGATCAAAGTTTGAGCTTGTTGTTGTTTCACTCTTTGAGCCAATAATTTCCCTGCTCTTTCACCCTGTTCATAATATTTTTGCCTACATCTAAACAATGAAAATTCTGCTTTTCTCTGCATAATAGTGTTTAATTCAAATTTTGCCTTACTTAAATTAGCCAATAATTTCTGGTCTCCTCTATCTGCATATTGCCTCTCTAGGTCCTTTATTTCTGTTTCTAATTTAGAAAGTTGATCAGATGCCTGTTTTTTTAGAAATGATGAATGTTGTATTAACCTGCCCCTTAAGTATGCCTTAAAGGCATCCCATACCACACCTGGATCATCCACTGTGCCCTCATTGATTTCCCAATAATCTAATATTTGTTGTCGTATAAACTGACATGAATTTTCATTTTGGAGCTGAGATGTATTCAATCTCCAACGGGTAGAACGCCTCTCACTCTTAAATCTCAGAGTCATATCTACAGGACCATGATCAGTAATAACAATATTACCAATAGAAGTCTGCTCCACTATTGGCACAAGTTGCTTTGATATCAAAAAGTAGTCGATCCTAGAATATGATGCATGGGGATTAGAAAAAAAAGTATATTCCCTCTCCTGAGGATGCATGAGCCTCCATACATCAACAAGACCAAGTTCCTCTGAGAGAGTATCGATAGCTATCTGGGATTTCTGAATATTTCTAGATCTACCTGCATTGCCTGATCTATCTAATGTATTATGCCTTACTTGATTGAAATCACCTCCGATTATAATATCAGTATTTCCCATACTCTGTATTACTGCATGTAGGTTATAGAAAAACTCTGGAGAGTCTGTGTTAGGGGCGTATATATTTACTAATGAGCATCTCCTGCCCATTAGGTCCACATCAATTGCAACCCATCTTCCCTCTGTATCTGATTTCTGGTCATACACTTTAATGGTCACAGTTTTGCGAATCAAAATAATAACCCCTCGCTTATTGGATGAAAATGTACTGTAAAAAATCTGACCAACCCAATCCCTCTGTAGTTTTTTTGATTCTGTTGTATCTAAATGCGTCTCTTGTAGAAGGGCAATATCCGCCCTCTTTTGTTTAAGATATATCATAAGTTTTTTCCTTTTTGTGGCTAGATTAGCTCCCTTTACATTCCAAGTAACTATTTTTAATGTTCCTGTCATGTTATAAATTGCTCTGTGTTTATAATGTAAGTTGGCTGTGATGAATAACCAGGGAAATGAGAATGTGCTAAAGAATCATGACAAAAAATATAAAGAACAATAAGAAATAGAGCAAAAAACACCAGCAACTGACAGATCAACCTAGCCAACTGGCCCAGGTTTACTGTCATTTGGAACCTTGAAAAACAACAACAAAAACAACCGACCATAATAGGTCCGTGAGACTATGAGTGCCCGGCTGCTAAGCACTCCATCACCCCTCTTGTAATATGTATTTTATACCCTTATGTTTGGGCATCTCAAGCGGCCACTATAGAATAACATTAACATTACTCACTACCCCTTTCCTGTGTAAGTTGAATAGGCTACTTCATTATTCAGTTATCTTATCAACCCCACACCAATAACCAAACATAGTGACAGTTAACAAAAAATAATAATAAATAAAAACGACCCAGTTGAGGCACACATCCATAATATACAAGTCTGCACTGTGCTGGTAGCAGTCACCAGAATGTCCAAATAATATAAGCCTGTCTTTATCCCACTTTTGAATATGAAATATATTTTCTATGCTAAACTTGAGTAAAACTTAAAACATTGTACTGTGCAGACATTATGAAACACTAAACAGTCCTGTGGGATATTGTGTCTTCAGGTAATTATGAAGAAGTCCTGCGGGTGTGGGGGATAACCATTTTTCACCTATAATTTTTGTCTTTCGGTCCATAAATCACTGCTTCATCTTATACACTGAAATCCAATACTCCAGGGGGTTGTGTTGCCTTCTATCTCACTCTAGTGGCAGCTTGACGGCCCAACACAATGTCAGCGTAATGTGGAGATGAAAGCCTTTGCCTCTGCGGGTGTAGTGAAAAGATGACGCTTGTTATTTACTGTGATCCGCAAGGTATCTGGATACAGCATTGCATATGACACATCCTTCATGCTCCGGAGTTGGCGTTTGACTTCATCATATTTTTTGCGCTTCTGTATTGTGTCTCTGGATAAGTCCTGGCTGAAGTAGATGCGCTGGCCCTTCCACTCGGTGTTTCCCTTCTCACGTGCGGCACGCAGCACTGCCTCTCTCGCGCTGAACCGGAGGAATTTAACCAGAATGTGCCGGCTGAATCTTGCGTCTGTGTTCGGCTTGGGTCCGCATCTATGCGCTCTTTCAATTTCAAGGCCCCCGCCAACATCCATGCCCAGGCATCCCTCCAGCAGTGTGCGCACAAACGTCTCCATGTCCCCTGTCTCTGAGTTTTCCACGACACCAACTATGCGAACGTTGTTCCGGCGTCCTGCATCCTCCAAATAATTAACTCTCTCCTGGAGTTGTTCCACAGTTTTCCCGACTTGGCTAACCGTTTTGTCCCTCGCGTTACATCCGTCTTCCAAGTTGGAGATGCGAGTTTCAGCCTCCGTGATTCTTCCTCCAAGCTGTTGTACCGTAGTCTGCAGACAAACCAAACTCCCTTTCACTCCACCAATATCAGTCGCGATTCCTTGTAGCATGGTCTTGATGCTAGCTAGCTCGGTGGCAACATCAGTCTGTTCCTCCGATGAAGCTATCTCTTTTCCATCTTTCTTCTCCCCCCGCGCGGTTGGTTTCTTGTCAGGCATGTTCCCGAGTTGTTCCAGTTAGTGTTAGACTTCTATGTGGGTATTTTATGACAGCATGTAATACTTTTAGAGGGGTATATTGTGCTCAGCCCTGCGGAGCTCTCTGCTACACAGCCATACCGGACGACGCCCCACGTGACTCACAAGGCTTTAAGTCTTAATGAGCTTTGCAGGTGTTGATCCATAGAAAACTTGGTACGAGTCAAACCTATGGTTTAGAAGGAGATGGCAAAAATGTTCTAAGTTGTGTAATACCACACCCATTTTTCCCTCTTGGTGGTAAATTTGAACCAAACTCTCAGGTTATGTTTTTGGTACTTATATGAACATTTCCTGCAAGTTTCGTAACGATTGGTTCAACAGTTGTGGAGTTCCTTCTATTTATGTGTTAAACCACGCCACTTTTAAAGTTCAATAGTCAATATTTTTGAAACACAACTAGACATTAACCAGCTTTTAATAACGTATGATAAGGGTGGTCCAGTGATGATCCACACAAAATTTGGTGTGACTCGGACCTACTGTTTAGGAAGAGACATCAAAAATGTGTTTTTCAAAAAATTAAAAGTGGTGGAAAATCTACTCAGGTGGGCCTCAATGGTTTTAAGGCTTTTCTGTGAAGCACATTGAGCTGGACTTGGGTGTTGAAACTCAAGTGACTTTGATGTACAGTTTGAGGGGCGTGGCTTATTTTTTGTCCTTGATACCAGCACCCCACTCTGTCATCTGCACACACTTTCAACCACTGGTGAAAACTGAACTCACGTGTCTGATGAAGAGATCGGCCAGCAGGTCGTGATTCTGAACACAGCGGTCCAACTCCACCAGGAAGAAGCTGAGAGCAAACACACACACACACACACACATTGAGTGTGACACAGTGTGTGTGTGTGTGTGTCTGTGTGTGTGTGCGCGTGTGTTAATGTGTGTGACTGTGACGTACTCGCGGTGCCAGTCGTAGATCTGCTGGATGTTTCCGAAAACGATCTTGTCTTTTCCTCTCATGTCCTCCGGGATCCCTCGGACTTCCAGCCTGGACATGAAGCCCTGAGACACACAGACGCACAGACAGACACACAGACAGACCGCACATTTGGATTTCATTCATAGTTTAAACTCGACGTTCAGCCGCTGAAACTCGGCGTGTCTCACCTCCACGATCACGCCCAGATCCTTCACGTAGTCCTTCTCTGATTGGATCATCTCGTTGACCACAAACCTGCAGAGACACACGGACGTGAGTACACGTTCAACACACACAGAGAGACACGTGTCTATGACGGTGTCTGTCTCACATGCGTCCTCTCAGGGCTTTGTTCCTCTGCTCCGTGTCTGACTCGTTAGAGCCCTGATCCGAGTCCAGAGCCTGAAGACAGAAAGGAGAGACAGGTTAAGGAACTAAAAACACCTTGATTCTAATCAGTTAATTTTTGAGTCCAAGTGGACGTTTGTGCTAAACTTAGGGACATTCCTTCGAGCTGTTCTTGAGGTACAGTGTTACTGAAAATGCGATGGACAAGGTCACAGTGACCTTGACCTTTGACCTTCGACCTTCTATTGTCAAAATTGCATCAGTTCATCGCTGACTCAAAGTGTTGTTTGTGCCAAATTTAAAGACATTCTGTTGAGCTGTTCTTGCGATACAGATTTCATGAAAATGCAATAAACGAGGTCACTGTGATCTTGACCTTTGACATTCCACCCTGTAATTTAATCAGTTCATTTTTGAGTCCAAGTGGACGTTTGTGCCAAATTTGAGAAATTCTTTCAACTGTTCTTGAGATAACACTTTCACGAGAAAGGGACGGACGAAAAACCCCAAATCATAAATCCGGTGATATAAAAGTTGACAGTCATGGATATAACTTCTAATATATTAATTGATTATTGATTCGTTGATTCACAGATGTTTCATTTTGATAAAAAATGTTAATACTCATTTTATTTCCAGTGAAACTCGTCCAGCTTTACACTTTGATCAGTTTTATATATTTTTGTAAATGGACTATTTTTCAACTGTCGTCAAGACAATTTAAGACGTCATGTTGAATTCTGGGAAATTTAAACAGTCACTTTTCACTACTAACATTTCATAGGAAAAAAACAACTAACCAGTAATGAAAATGAAACTTCCTGTTTCCAGAAACCAGCAATCACATTTATAAAGAAGTAAAATAAACACAGAGCCAGAAAAAAGAATGAGTTACAAATACAAAAAATATGGAAAAACGTCTGCAGAAACAAATTTACTGACAAAACTCGCCGAAAAACTTATTGAAGACAAAGTACTGAAAAAAAATATTACGAACAAACAAACAAACAGCATGAACCACGTTTGTTTGCTGAATACACAAACAGTATGTTGTTTACCTCGGGGTTGTTTGGGTCTTTGATGATCTGCATGGGAGGTGGCAGCGGGGTGCTACTCTCCTCCTCTGGCTCCTCCTCCCCTCCACTCTGCCCCGCCTCCTCCTTCCTCGCCTTCTGCACAAACAAACAAACAAACAAACAAACAAACAAACAAACAGAAACCTTTTCTCTCTTTTCTCTCTCATCCTGTGTGTGTGTGTGTGTGTGTGTGTGTGTGTGTGTGTGTATGTGTGTGTGTGTGTGTGTGTGTGTGTACCGTCTGTGCGTTGCCAGTGAGGGGCGTGGCCAGCTCTGTCCTGTTGTCCCGCCTCCTGGTTCTAATTGGAGGTTTCTTCTGTCCGTCAGCTTTTCCCTGACTCAGCCTGCGGACCGGACTGGTCAACCAGCGCTGCAACAAACAAACAATACAATGTCAAAGAGACTCACTTCAGAAAGTAATACGTAAAAATAAACTACATAAATAAATATGAATAAATAAATCTCTATAAAAAATAAACTAAATAACATAAATTAAATGAAAAATAAAAACTATCTAAATAAATTGAGAAAAATATTAGAAATATTATGAATATAACTAAATACATCAATTAATTAAAAATAATTAAGTAAATAAAGATATAAATACAGGAATATATAAAAAAAAACTAAATATCTATGATATAGAATATCAGTGAAATAAATAAAACAAAATGAATAATAAAATAACTATCTATATAAAGAAAGTAAATGATGAAATTAAAAAAAATTAAAAAATAAATAAAATAAAAAAGGGAACCAATTTAATTATTGAAATAAATGAAAACCAAAAATATAAACTATACCAAATAAATGAAAAAAGTAATTAATCAAAATAAATCAATAGAAATAAAACAAAATAAAATATTTAAAAAAAAATCAAATAAATAAAAGTTTAATAAACTTAATAATCTTGATAAGTAAATCAAATGAAAAATCTAATGAATAAAAAAATAATAAATAAGAATGAATAAATAAATATATTTTAAACATGTATTAAATAATTAAAAAAAGAACAGAAGCTAAACTAAATAAATAAATGAATACAAATAATTAATCACAATAAATGGAACTAAAAACCAAATAAATACATACAAATAAACTTGATAATCTTAATGAAGAAATATAAAGAATAAATGAAAATGAAAAATAAATAAATAAAAAATTGGGAAATATAAAATAAACACATAAATAAAAAATAATAAACTAAATACAGTGTGTAAATAAATAAATAAATGAGAGTACATAAATCAATATCTATAAAAAATAGGACAATAAAAATAGAAAACACATTAAATAAAGTAAAATAAAAATTAAATTAATTACTAAAAAATAATGAAGTATATTCAAAACATAAAATAAATAAATAAATATGAAAAAAGATTTGTCATCATAATTCATCAATTATAGGAATTCAAAACAGCAACAACAATAATAATAATAGTGAGCCTGACTTTACCTTCAGCGTGTTTCCGGTTCCAGATCCGCTGCGTTTGGGCCCCGGAGAGCCGGCGGCGCCCCCTGGACCCCCGCCCACTCCATACACCGTGGGGGAGGTGGCACCTGAGAGAGACAAACAAGAAGAAGATGATGAAGATGAGTTCACAGTCTGTCAGCAGGGTGAGTAAATACTGGACCGTCGACTCACTTTGGGCGGTCGTCTGGAGCCCCGAACCTTCAGAGCCATACAGGGCGGAGTCTGCAGACACAAACAAACAAACAAACAAACAGATAAACAAATGGGTTTGATCACAAACAGGCCAAATCCATAAACAATATTAAGTAACATTAGTTTGTAAGAGTTGTGGCCAAAGACATGTTTTATGAGGTCACAGTGACCTTTGACCTTCAACCACCAAAATCAGATCAGATCGTCCTTGACTGGACGTTTGTGCCAAATTTGAAAAAAAAAAAAAAAATTCCCTCAAGGCCTTGTTGCATAAAGCATTCAAGAGAGAGGATGACGTCACAGTGACCTCTGACCTTCAAAACACCAGTGACTTAAAGGAGATGTTGGTGCCAAATTTTAAAAAAATCCCTGAACCTGTTCTCAAGATATTTCCTTTGTGAGAATGGGACAGATGGACAGATGGACAAAGACAGGTCAAGATTAACCTTTTGAAAAACATATTTTATCAATAAACATATTTTATATTATTATTATTTTATAATATTAACCAGTGTTCAATCTGACTCTGCCACCAGAGGGCAACAGCAAATAAACTACATATGAATAAATAAATCTCTATAAAATAAACTAAATAAAAACAAATATATGAACAAATATAAAGAGTAAACAAGTAAATGTAAATAAAAGTATATAAACTAAATAAAAAGTAACAAAAAGTAAATAAAATAAATAAATAAAATTAACTAACTAAATAAAAACAGGATAAATAAATGAATAAAAAATAATCAACCAAAATTAATAAAAATAGAAAAATCAGTTAACTAATTACATATAAGTAAAAGATAAATAAATTAACTTGATAAATAAAATTTGAAAAACAAATCAGTAAAGTAAATAAATAAATAAATATGGCAAATAATTATAAATAAATAGTAAATAAATTAATATTTATAAGAAACAATTAACTTTCTAAATAATAAATTACTATGTGCATAAAAACAGAAAAATACACTTTATAAATGAATAAAATAAAAAGTAAATTAAGCGATATTTTTGAAAATATTCAACTAAATAATAAATAAAACAAATTAATGCATAAAAATATAAAAATACAATAAATTAATTCATTAAAATTAAAAGTAAATAAATAAGAGTAAATAAAATAATATTTATAAAAAATAATGAACTTACCAAATAATAAATAAGTAAATAAAAACAAATTAATACATAAATAAAAATAGAAAAATACATTAAATGAATAAATAAATAAATCAATGAAAATAATAATTTGATACATAAAAGAAATTTGGCTAAAAATATTATAATAATAATAAATACTAAATTGTTGTCGGACGGCAGTTCATCAGAAATAAATCTAAACCAACATTCAGAGCCTCACACCGGCGTCACCTGGCTGCGTGTGTATGTATGTGTGTGTGTGTGTGTGTGTACATTTACGGTCGCATTAAACAGCAGTCACATGACAAGCGTACACAAAGGCGCCGTACGATGAGAGAAATAAGTCACGCTCTTTCCTACGACATCGTGAAAGACACGACTTGAAACACCACGTTTAAAGAAAGACGCTGTGACATCACCAAAATATTTTCTTTTACCAAATGTGTGTGTGTGTGTGTGAATTTATCTTTTTCACAGATCTGTTTTTTATTCACAGAAAAGTTGAGGTGAAACATTAACAGAGAGTGAGACAGTTTTACTTCCTGTCGTCCTCTCACAGGTCAGTGAGGACCAACCTCCTGCACACACACACACACACACACACACACACACACACACACACACACACACACACACACACACACATGCACACAAACACACATTGTGTGTAGGGTGTGGTAGTTAATGGTAGACTAAAGCTCCTATAGAGAAACTTGTATGTCCTGTTTGACACACATACATGAACACACACACACACACAGGTTACATTCCTACATGTCAGCGTAGCCGTGACGACAGGTCGACACAGTCACCTTGTTCTGTCACACATTAACACACACACACACACACACACATATACACACTCGTCTCTGTCACATTAAAACCCACCTCGCTCGTCCTCTCCCTCTCTCACAATCCATCCCCAAACTGCAGAACAATCCCAGCATGCACCTCTGCTGCTCCGCATGCTTCAGCGTCCGTCCATCAACACACACGCACACACACACACACACACACAGAGGGTCAAATAAAGACACGGGCGGAGACGCAGCCGTCTGTTTGTGACTCTGCTGAATGAGCTACAGTCACAGCCTTGGGGGCGGGGCCTAACAACATGGGGCGGGGCCAGAGAGTATGTGGGCGTGGCTAACAGGAGGAGGATCAGTTCCTGTCACTGCTGAATAAATATATAACGAAATAAAATCTGTTCAAATGTCGTTAAAATAAAGGAAGAAAAAAAATCTGATAGAATAAATGAATAATAAAAAATATAATAAAACTTAATAAACCGTGGAAAACAATTATAAATAAAATTAAATTAACATAAACATGGAAAAATAGATGAGAAAAATGTTTTGTCTAAAATCAAAATAAATTACATACATGAAAAAAATATACCAAATAATTGTATAATATATATTTATATTATAATTAAATAACAACAAATAAATACAAACATTGAGACACATCTATAAAATAAGTCAAATAGTTTATTTGACTTATTTTATAGATGTGTCTCAATGTTTGTATTTATGATGACTGAAAATGAAATGAATATAGAAAATCAATGGGAAAAATCAATCGCACACAAATATGATATGATTAAAAATAAATATGTACATAAGAATGTATTTATAATAAACAATAAACATTACAATAAATAAAAATTATGAAGAAGAATTTATAAAGTATAAATAAAAACACAATGAAAACAAATCTAAATTATTAAAAGAAGAAAATGGATAAAATAAGTGTTAAAAAAACAATGTATGATATTAACAATAAAAGAAACATGTCAATACACACTAAGACCAGGACGTCCCCTCAGACACTCACTGTGTCCTGTGGTCCAGATCACACACTAAGACCAGGACGTCCCCTCAGACACTCACTGTGTCCTGTGGTCCAGATCACACACTAAGACCAGGACGTCCCCTCAGACACTCACTGTGTCCTGTGGTCCAGATCACACACTAAGACCAGGACGTCCCCTCAGACACTCACTGTGTCCTTCGGTCCAGATCACACACTAAGACCAGGACGTCCCCTCAGACACTCACTGTGTCCTGTGGTCCAGATCACACACTAAGACCAGGACGTCCCCTCAGACACTCACTGTGTCCTGTGGTCCAGATCACACACTAAGACCAGGACGTCCCCTCAGACACTCACTGTGTCCTTCGGTCCAGATCACACACTAAGACCAGGACGTCCCCTCAGACACTCACTGTGTCCTTCGGTCCAGATCACACACTAAGACCAGGACGTCCCCTCAGACACTCACTGTGTCCTTCGGTCCAGATCACACACTAAGACCAGGACGTCCCCTCAGACACTCACTGTGTCCTGTGGTCCAGATCACACACTAAGACCAGGACGTCCCCTCAGACACTCACTGTGTCCTTCGGTCCAGATCACACACTAAGACCAGGACGTCCCCTCAGACACTCACTGTGTCCTGTGGTCCAATCTGAACTCTGTGGAGATGTTTTCTGTCAACACTCAACAACAATACACAACTTAAATCTGACATTTAGTTTGTTTTCTTTGTGACTTGTGGGGACATTTAGTTTGTTTTTTTGTGACTTGTGGGGACATTTAGTTTGTTTTTTGTGACTTGTGGGGACACTTAGTTTGTTTACTTTGTGACTTGTGGGGACATTTAGTTTGTTTTTTTGTGACTTGTGGGGACACTTAGTTTGTTTACTTTGTGACTTGTGGGGACATTTAGTTTGTTTTTTTAATGACTTGTGGGGACATTTAGTTTGTTTCTTTGTGACTTGTGAGGACATTTAGTTTGTTTTTTTGTGACTTGTGGGGACATTTAGTTTGTTTTTTGTGACTTGTGGGGACATTTAGTTTGTTTTTTTAGTGACTTGTGGGGACATTTAGTTTGTTTTTTTGTGACTTGTGGGGACATTTAGTTTGTTTACTTTGTGACTTATGGGGACATTTAGTTTGTTTTCTCTGTGACTTGTGGGGACATTTAGTTTTTTAAAATTGTGACTTGTGGGGACATTTAGTTTGTTTTTTTGTGACTTGTGGGGACATTTAGTTTGTTTACTTTGTGACTTATGGGGACATTTAGTTTGTTTTCTCTGTGACTTGTGGGGACATTTAGTTTTTTAAAATTGTGACTTATGGGGACATTTAGTTTGTTTTTTGTGACTTGTGGGGACATTTAGTTTGTTGTCTTTGTGACTTGTGGGGACATTTACTTTGTTGTCTTTGTGACTTGTGGGGACATTTACTTTGTTTTCATTGTGACTTGTGGGGACATTTAGTTTGTTTTCTTTGTGACTTGTGGGGACATTTAGTTTGTTTTCTTTGTGACTTGTGGGGACATTTACTTTGTTGTCTTTGTGACTTGTGGGGACATTTAGTTTGTTTTCTTTGTGACCTGTGAGAAATTTAGTTTGTTGTCTTTGTGACTTGTGGGGACATTTACTTTGTTGTCTTTGTGACTTGTGGGGACATTTAGTTTGTTGTCTTTGTGACTTGTGGGGGCATTTCGTTTGTTTTCTTTGTGACTTGTGGGGACATTTAGTTTGTGGGGGACATTTAGTTTGTTTTCTTTGTGACTTGTGGGGACATTTAGTTTTTTAAAATTGTGACTTGTGGGGACATTTAGTTTGTTGTCTTTGTGACTTGTGGGGACATTTAGTTTGTTTTCTTTGTGACTTGTGGGGACATTTACTTTGTTGTCTTTGTGACTTGTGGGGACATTTAGTTTGTGGGGGACATTTAGTTTTTTTAAATTGTGACCTGTTGGGCATTTAGTTTGTTTTTTAGTGAGTTGTGGAGACACTTAGTTTGTTTACTTTGTGACTTGTGGGGACATTTAGTTTTTTTGTGACTTGTGGGGACATTTAGTTTGTGGGGGACATTTAGTTTGTTTTCTCTGTGACTTGTGGGGACATTTAGTTAGTTTTTTTGTGACTTGTGAGGACATTTAGTTTTTTAAAATTGTGACTAGTTGGGACATTTAGTTTGTTTTCTTTGTGACTTGTGAGGACATTTAGTTTGTTTTCTTTGTGACTTGTGAGGACATTTAGTTTTTAAAATTGTGACTTGTGAGGACATTTAGTTTTTTAAATTGTGACGTGTGGGGACATTTAGTTTGTGGGGGACATTTAGTTTGTTTTCTCCGTGACTTGTGGGGACATTTAGTTTTTTAAAATTGTGACTTGTGGGGACATTTAGTTTGTTTTCTTTGTGATTTGTGAGGACATTTAGTTTTTTAAATTGTGACTTGTGGGGACATTTATTTTATCCTTGTCACTTGTGGGGACATTTAGTTTGTGGGGACATTTAGTTCGTTTTCTTTGTGACTTGTGAGGACATTTAGTTTTTTAAAATTGTGACTTGTTGGGACATTTAGTTTTTTAAAATTGTGACTTGTGGGGACATTTAGTTTGTTTTCTTTGTGACTTGTGAGGACATTTAGTTTTTAAAATTGTGACTTGTGGGGACATTTATTTTATCCTTGTCACTTGTGGGGACATTTAGTTTGTTTTCTTTGTGACCTGTTGGGCATTTAGTTTGTTTTTTAGTGAGTTGTGGGGACATTTAGTTAGTTTTTTTGTGACTTGTGAGGACATTTAGTTTTTTAAAATTGTGACTTGTTGGGACATTTAGTTTGTTTTCTTTGTGACTTGTGAGGACAATTAGTTTTTAAAATATTGACTTGTGGGGACATTTAGATTGTTTTCTTTGTGACTTGTGAGGACATTTAGTTTTTTAAAATTGTGACTTGTTGGGACATTTAGTTTGTTTTCTTTGTGACTTGTGAGGACATTTAGTTTTTAAAATTGTGACTTGTGGGGACATTTAGTTTGTGGGGGACATTTTTTTTTGTGACTTGTGAGGACATTTAGTTTTTTAAAATTGTGACTTGTTGGGACATTTAGTTTGTTTTCTTTGTGACTTGTGAGGACATTTATTTTATCCTTGTCACTTGTGGGGACATTTAGTTTGTTTTCTTTGTGACCTGTTGGGCATTTAGTTTGTTTTTTAGTGAGTTGTGGGGACATTTAGTTTGTTTACTTTGTGACTTGTGGGGACATTTAGTTTGTTTTCTTTGTGACTTGTGAGGACATTTAGTTTTTTAAAATTGTGACTTGTTGGGACATTTAGTTTGTTTTCTTTGTGACTTGTGAGGACATTTAGTTTTTAAAATTGTGACTTGTGGGGACATTTAGTTTGTGGGGGACATTTATTTTTTTTAAATTGTGACCTGTGACCATTTATTTTATCCTTGTCACTTGTGGGGACATTAGGTTTGTGGGGACATTTAGTTTGTTTTCTTTGTGACCTGTTGAGACATTTAGTTTGTTTTTTAGTGATTTGTGGGGACATTTAGTTTGTTTACTTTGTGACTTGTGAGGACATTTAGTTTTTAGAATTGTGACTTGTGAGGACATTTAGTTTGTTTTCTTTGTGACTTGTGAGGACATTTAGTTTTTAAAACTGTGACTTGTGGGGACATTTAGTTTGTTTTCTTTGTGACTTGTGGGGACACTTAGTTTGTTTACTTTGTGACTTGTGGGGACATTTAGTTTTTTGTGACTTGTGGGGACATTTAGTTTGTTTTCTTTGTGACTTGTGGGGACATTTAGTTTGTTTACTTTGTGACTTGTGGGGACATTTAGTTTTTTTGTGACTTGTGGGGACATTTAGTTAGTTTTTTTGTGACTTGTGAGGACATTTAGTTTTTTTAAAATTGTGACTTGTTGGGACATTTAGTTTGTTTTCTTTGTGACTTGTGAGGACATTTAGTTTTTAAAATTGTGACTTGTGGGGACAATTAGTTTGTTTTCTTTGTGACTTGTGAGGACATTTAGTTTTTTAAAATTGTGACTTGTTGGGACATTTAGTTTTTAAAATTGTGACTTGTGGGGACATTTAGTTTGTGGGGGACATTTATTTTTTTTAAATTGTGACCTGTGACCATTTATTTTATCCTTGTCACTTGTGGGGACACTTAGTTTGTTTACTTTGTGACTTGTGGGGACATTTATTTTATCCTTGTCACTTGTGGGAACATTTAGTTTGTGGGGACATTTAGTTAGTTTTCTTTTTGACTTGTGAGGACATTTAGTTTTTTAAAATTGTGACTTGTGGGGACATTTAGTTTGTTTTCTTTGTGACTTGTGAGGACATTTAGTTTTTAAAATTGTGACTTGTGGGGGCATTTAGTTTGTGGGGGACATTTAGTTTTTTTAAAATTGTGACCTGTGACCATTTATTTTATCCTTGTCACTTGTGGGGACATTTAGTTTGTGGGGACATTTAGTTTGTTTTCTTTGTGACCTGTTGAGACATTTAATTTGTTTTTTGTGACTTGTGGGGACACTTAGTTTGTTTTCTTTGTGACTTGTGAGGACATTTAGTTTTTAAAATTGTGACTTGTGGGGACATTTAGTTTGTTTTCTTTGTGACTTGTGAGGACATTTAGTTTTTAAAACTGTGACTTGTGGGGACATTTAGTTTGTTTTCTTTGTGACTTGTGGGGACACTTAGTTTGTTTACTTTGTGACTTGTGGGAACATTTAGTTTTTTGTGACTTGTGGGGACATTTAGTTTGTTTTCTTTGTGACTTGTGGGGGACATTTAGTTTTTTTAAATTGTGACCTGTGGCCATTTATTTTATCCTTGTCACTTGTGGGGACATTTAGTTTGCGGGGACATTTAGTTTGTTTTCTTTGTGACCTGTTGGGAGATTTAGTTTGTTTTTTAGTGACTTGTGGGGACAGTTAGTTAGTTTTCTTTGTGACTTGTGGGGACATTTAGTTTGTGGGGACATTTAGTTAGTTTTCTTTGTGACTTGTGGGGTCATTTAGTTTGTGGGGACATTAAGATTAGTTTCTGACTAGCGGGGACATTTTCTTTGTTGTTACTTGTGGGGACATTAAGTTTGTTTTCTTTGTGAGTTGGGGGACATTTGTACTGTTATGGTGGGGGGACAGGAACTAATGGACTGACATCATAAAGAATCATGTCCACCTCCGACTGTCTCAGTACCTAAACTGTCAAAATGTCTTCAGCACATAAAGTCCGTCCCAGGACTGCAGACTTGGACAGAAGCTCAAAAGAGACATAAGATACCTTTGTGTCCTCAAAAGTATGGAAAGTCCTGGTTGGATAAGAGCTGCAGGAAACACACACACGCGCACACACACACACACACACAGACCCGTGTGTATGTGTGTGAACTTTACAAACTGGGATTTAAATATTTAGTGGACACAGAGACGGAGACAGACAGGATGTGGGACATCACAACAACACTGTGGGGTCGCCTGAGGATGTTTAAAGTTCCCTCTGTGTAAACAGGAAGTGACATAGGGCAAACACAGGAAGTGCTGGTGCAGGAATATGAGGTCGTGTGAGGGTGGAGACATGTTGGCCAGATACTCACCCCTCCCGGCGCTGACGTTAGAGGACGAGTTGGAGGATGAGGTGGTGGTGGTGGAGGACGAGTTGAAGGAGGAGGAGGTGGTGGTGCACGTAGAGGAGGTGCTGGAGGAGGTGGTGGAGGCCGGGATGAGCCCCTCCATGTCAGCTGCACTGTGGGAGTGTGACAGACAGAGGGCGCTCATCGGCAGTAAACCCTCCTGCAGGGACACAGTGCAAGAGACAAGTTACAGACACAGTTGCTTTGTGGACGACTAGTGGGGACCTAAGTTTATTGTCGTGGTATATGAGGACGTTTGATTGGTTACCTGCTGAGGGGGCGTTTGATTGGTTACCTGCTGAGGGGGCGTTTGATTGGTTACCTGCTGAGGGGACGTTTGATTGGTTATCTGCTGAGGAGACATTTGATTGGTGCTGAGGGGACGTTTGATTGGTTACCTGCTGAGGAGACGTTTGATTGGTTACCTGCTGAGGAGACGTTTGATTGGTTACCTGCTGAGGAGACGTTTGATTGGTTACCTGCTGAGGAGACATTTGATTGGTGCTGAGGAGACGTTTGATTGGTGCTGAGGGGACGTTTGATTGGTTACCTGCTGAGGAGACGTTTGATTCGTTACCTGCTGAGGAGACGTTTGATTGGTGCTGAGGGGACGTTTGATTGGTTACCTGCTGAGGAGACGTTTGATTGGTGCTGAGGGGACGTTTGATTGGTTACCTGCTGAGGAGACGTTTGATTCGTTACCTGCTGAGGGGACGTTTGATTGGTGCTGAGGGGACGTTTGATTGGTTACCTGCTGAGGAGACGTTTGATTGGTGCTGAGGGGACGTTTGATTGGTGCTGAGGGGACGTTTGATTGGTGCTGAGGAGACATTTGATTGGTGCTGAGGGGACGTTTGATTGGTTACCTGCTGAGGAGACGTTTGATTGGTTACCTGCTGAGGAGACGTTTGATTGGTGCTGAGGGGACGTTTGATTGGTTACCTGCTGAGGGGACGTTTGATTGGTTACCTGCTAAGGAGACATTTGATTGGTTACCTGCTGAGGAGACGTTTGATTGGTGCTGAGGGGACGTTTGATTGGTTACCTGCTGAGGAGACGTTTGATTGGTGCTGAGGAGACGTTTGATTGGTGCTGAGGGGACGTTTGATTGGTTACCTGCTGAGGAGAAGTTTGATTGGTTACCTGCTGAAGAGACGTTTGATTGGTTACCTGCTGAGGAGAAGTTTGATTGGTGCTGAGGAGACGTTTGATTGGTGCTGAGGGGACGTTTGATTGGTTACCTGCTGAGGAGACATTTGATTGGTGCTGAGGAGACGTTTGATTGGTGCTGAGGGGACGTTTGATTGGTTACCTGCTGAGGAGACATTTGATTGGTGCTGAGGGGACGTTTGATTGGTTACCTGCTGAGGAGACGTTTGATTGGTGCTGAGGGGACGTTTGATTGGTTACCTGCTGAGGAGACATTTGATTGGTGCTGAGGGGACGTTTGATTGGTGCTGAGGGGACGTTTGATTGGTGCTGAGGAGATGTTTGATTGGTTACCTGCTGAGGGGACGTTTGATTGGTGCTGAGGAGATGTTTGATTGGTTACCTGCTGAGCAGACATTTGATTGGTGCTGAGGGGACGTTTGATTGGTGCTGAGGGGACGTTTGATTGGTGCTGAGGGGACGTTTGATTGGTTACCTGCTGAGGAGATGTTTGATTGGTTACCTGCTGAGGGGACGTTTGATTGGTGCTGAGGGGACGTTTGATTGGTTACCTGCTGAGGAGATGTTTGATTGGTTACCTGCTGAGGCGTTTGATCTGTTGTTCTGACCAGACACCACCCGGGCCGTTCGGCAGAGCGCTCCACCAGCTCCACAGTCTGTCCACAGCGGACGCTGAGCTCTCCTGGTCCTCCAGAGGAGAAATCCAACAACACCACCACTAACTCACAGCCTCCTGATAGCTGCGGGGACAGACAGAGGGACAGACAGACCGATAGAGGGACACAGGTGAGACACAGTATTTTAAAGCAGTAGTAGTGTCCTCAGTAGCAGCGACGTCCCACAGGCATCTCGTCCAGAGGGGTGTGTCCTGCAGTGACATCAGCTCTGCTGCAGCTGTCTGGGTGTGGACATTAAAGAGACAGACGTGTCTCTGCATCGTCACCGTCTGTAACCCAACACGTTCTTCACCCGTCCAATCACAGTGGGGTGCACTGAGCTCTGATTGGCTGAGATCTCTGAGCGGAGCACGTGGGCTCCAGCTGGTGTGAGAAACAAACACACTCAGAGTGTCTGCTGGGACAGACGGGGTGTTCCCCGTCCAAATGGAAGACAGCTGTGAGGACAACACAGACACGGTGGAAAGCACCACAACAGTACTTGTACTCCACTACATGTACGCAACACAGCAGGGAGAAGTACTCGGATACTTTACTGAGAGCACAAATACCACAGTGTAATAATACTCAGTTACAAGTTAAAGTCCTGATGGTTTAAATTACTGCTGAGCTACGGAGGCCGATTGGTGTCACTATTAATTATGTAAACAAATCAACAGTCTGTGTGTTTGTGTGTCATCTGTAAATAATAAACAGCTTGTGCAAAAACAAATAAGATTTGTAAACAAAACATTTTCACAAATACACAAATTTAACAAATAAAAAAAAATATCTGAGAACATGTAATTAATTTACAGGTAAATAAAAAGCATTTCTGGCTATCTTCCTAACATTTACAACTTTTAAACATTTATAACTATCTTCCCAATTTTTACAGCTTTATAACAAGCATGTGTGACTATCTTCCTGGTAAAAGTAAATGACTTAATCTACTAATGATACAAAGGAACCATTGCTAGATCAATACAATGTGACTTACTTACAGCTAGCAGCCTAATGTTAGCTTGCTTGCTAATGCGGACAAAGTTTAGCAAGCTCTTGTAGCAAAATACTGTCTTGAGTGGATAACGTCAGCTAATTTATGCAACAGGATGCTAACTGCTCTCTCCTCTCAGGGAAGTTGTGTCCTCGCGGCGGGGAGTGAGGCGGAGGCTCTATGTCTATGCTAGTTAGCTAATTCTCATCTCAGTTTTGCTCTGATAAACAGTAAATTCATGAATTTAATCTCCCCCGTGCTGATAGACACCCTAGAGGAAACACTGACATGAAATGTATTGTGATATTTTTGTTTTAGCTAGCGAATGTGTGCTAACTTGAGCTTTTTGCGAATGGGGAGCTAGCTCGCTAATATAACAAAGTACTGTCTTGACTGTATGTTATTTAATTCATCCAATGAAATGACTCTAACGTTTTGAAACAACCATCGCTAGATCAGTACAGCATAGCTCAAATACAGCTAGCAGGCTAATATTAGCTTGCTAATGCAGATAAATTTCTAGCGAGCTAACGTAGCAAAATCAAGTCTTGAGTGAATAACGTCAGCTAATTGGTCCAAACTCCTGCGCTGGTTTACAAATGACATCACCAGCAACGTTACGAAGCAGCTAACACCAGATCCGCTAACATGTAAGTTAGCTACACAGCTAGCTAGCCCTTTAAAGTAACAGTCTGTTCTTCAGACACATGGTCTGCTGAATCCACTTCAGTCTCCAGCCCACGTTAGTTTCACTGCAACTAGCTTCAGTTCCTCCGTCTTGAACACCAACAGCTCACAGCCGGTGTGGGTGGGGTCAGAGGTCACGGCCGCTGACCCCACCCACACTTAATGTAAGAGCAGGTAAAGAAATCAAACGTACCTTGTGAGCAGAGCAGAGAAGAAGAGAAAGTTTCGAGAAAACAATCTGACGACTGAAGAGAGGAAACTCCCTCACACACACACACACACACACACACACCCACCCAGCCAGCTGCTGCAGCGGTGAGGTCATGAGACTGTGGGACACACCCCTCCTGATACACACTGTGTACATGTGCGTGTGTGTGTGTGTGTGTGTTACCTTGTCGCTGTCTGCGGTGTTTTGTGACGTTCGGGAGGCGATGGAGACGGTGTCAGGCTGACTGCTGGCATCACCCAGACTGTCTGCGTCCTCACTGGTCTCCCTGAGACAGACAGTGAGACAGTGAGACAGAGACAGAGACAGAGACAGACAGACATGTTTTTCCTGAGCGATGTAAAATACACCTTGTGCCCAAAAGTATGTGGACGCCCTTTCCACATGTTTCAGTTCAGTTTGGTCCCTTAATTTATCCCTTAAAACACAACTAACACTCAAATCACCTAAATTAAAGCGTTCGTATTGTCCTTTAAAAAGACAAGGACACTGACATTCAAAAAGCCCTTAAGTAGGTGGATTTAAGGGAGAATTTCCCCTTGACTTACATATTAATAAGATTAAAGGGCTTTTGATTTACATAAAGCCTCAGCTGCATATTAAAGGATGTATGGAGGCACATTTGTGTCAATATTATTTGTGTCAGAAGACAGTCAGTGTAAATGTGTAATCTCTGATTTATAAAACAAAATAATTTCACAAATATCTGTTCAAAAGTTATAAATGTTAGGAAGATAGTCACAAATATCAATTAAAAGGTTGTAAATGTTAGGAAGTAGTCAAAATATCTGAAAATTGTAAATGTTAGGAAGTTAGTCACAAAAATCAGTTATAAAGTTGTAGATGTTAGGAACAGTTACAAATATCTGTTTCAAAGTTGTAAATGTTAGGAAGATAGTCACAAATATCTTTCAAAGTTATAAATGTTAGGAAGATAGTCACAAATATCTGTTTCAAAGATATAAATGTCAGAAAGATAGTCACAAATATCTGTTTCAAAGTTATAAATGTCAGGAAGATAGTCACAAATATCTGTTTCAAAGTTGTAAATGTTAGGAAGATAGTCACAAATATCAGTTTCAAAGTTGTAAATGTCAGGAAGATAGTCACAAATATCTGCTGCACTGATCATACTGACACAAATCTGCCTCCATAAAGGAATTTTAATCTGTTTTCTGCATGGGTTTTAGGGGGTAATCCCCCCACAAATTTACTAATTAACATTACATTTATCCCTTCATTTTTACCTTAAGGAAGAGTTTTAGAGTTCAGATAATTTCAGGCGCTCACCCCAAAATTGGTGATTATTGATTAATTAATTGTTTATAACATGTTGAGGGTTTTTTAATGGATTTTCTGCACAGCTGAAGGAGCAGTTCAGGGGTAATTAAAAATCCTTAGCCGTCCCTGAATTCTACACATCATGATTTTAACTTTTCGCGGCACTGCTGGCAGCGTAACGCAGTGATTTCTGAATGGTGTTTGGTGCATCGCTTTAAAAAATTCAGAGGACAGAATGTTCCAGAGGTCACGGCCGTCACACAGAGGTCAAAGGTCAGTTATGTTTAGGAGCGCTGATGGATCACATGGTGGGAGGAATCTAACGTGGACATGTTAACTATGAGCGCTGACCTGCGGCTGATGCTGCGCTGTCGCCCCAGGGTGGGGTTTGGTGTCTTGGGGAGGGGGATGGGCTCCCGCAGCGCCCCCCGCAGGTGTCCCCGCCTCTCCTGGATCACCTGTCTAATGCTGCGGACCCACTCCTGCTTCAGCTCCAGCGAAGACGCCTGTGGAGACAGAGGACGACAGGTAGATGGTCCACGAACCTTTGAAGTGTGTGATCTTTAACACAACATCAGAGTGGGGGGGGGGGACGCACCTTCAAGACCGTCTTGTTGTCGGACGTTGGCGTTCGTCCGACCCACAGAGCGAACTTACAGGGATCCCCTTCTATGTGCTCCGTGACCCCGAGCTCTGAGGTCTGAGACAGCGACAGGAAGTGAGACTGTTTTAGAGGCAGGTGATCACATTTTCTTTTTCTGTCTGTTTCTGTAGAACTTCTGAAGTGGTGTGTCCCCATAAGTTTATGTGTCCCCATAAACCATGCTTCAGTAATTTGGATATACTTGTTTACTTTGCATGTAGTTTAAGTCATAAAGGACCATTTCATACAGATTCTCTTGTATAGACAGTAAACTTGACTTCTAAATACACCCCATAAACCACCAATAATATGAGTTAAATGTCCCCATAAACCACCAATAATATGAGTTAAATGTCCCCATAAACCACCAAAACATACAAGTAAAAGGTCCAGTATGAAAATAAAGCCTTAGACCTGCAGTTTAGTTTTGTCTTTAAATGACGATGTCGTGTTTTTAATGTTGACGTGTGTCTCTCATGGCTGATGGACGTGTGTCTCTAACGTCTGATGGACGTGTGTCTCTAACGTTTGATGGACGTGTGTCTCTAACGTCTGATGGACGTGTGTCTCTAACGTCTGATGGACGTGTGTCTCTAACGTCTGATGGACGTGTGTCTCTAATGTTTGATGGACGTGTGTCTCTAACGTCTGATAGACGTGTGTCTCTAACGTTTGATGGACATGTGTCTCTAACGTCTGATGGACGTGTGTCTCTAACGTTTGATGGACGTGTGTCTCTAACGTCAGATGGACATGTGTCTTTAACGTCTGATGGACGTGTGTCTCTAACGTTTGATGGACATGTGTCTCTCATGGCTGATGGACGTGTGTCTCTAACGTCTGATGGACATGTGTCTTTAACGTCTGATGGACGTGTGTCTCTAACGTTTGATGGACATGTGTCTCTCATGGCTGATGGACGTGTGTCTCTAACGTTTGATGGACATGTGTCTCTAACGTCAGATGGACATGTGTCTCTCATGGCTGATGGACGTGTGTCTCTAACGTCTGATGGACGTGTGTCTCACATGGCTGATGGACATGTGTCTCTAACGTCAGATGGACATGTGTCTCTCATGGCTGATGGACGTGTGTCTCTCATGGCTGATGGACGTGTGTCTCTAACGTCTGATGGACGTGTGTCTCTAATGGTTGATGGACGTGTGTCTCTAACGTCTGATGGACATGTGTCTCTAATGGCTGATGGACGTGTGTCTCTAACGTCTGATGGACGTGTGTCTCTCATGGCTGATGATGTGTGTCTCACATGGATGATGGACGTGTGTCTCACATGGCTAATGGACATGTGTCTCTCATGGCTGCTGGACGTGTGTCTCTCATGGCTGATGGACGTGTGTCTCACATGGCTAATGGACATGTGTCTCTCATGGCTGATGACGTGTGTCTCTCATGACTGATGGACGTGTGTCTCACATGGCTAATGGACATGTGTCTCACATGGCTGATGGACGTGTGTCTCTCATGTCTGATGGACGTGTGTCTCTAACGTCAGATGGACATGTGTCTCTCATGGCTGATGGACGTGTGTCTCTAACGTCTGATGGACGTGCGTCTCTCATGTCTGATGGACGTGTGTCTCACATGTCTGATGGTCGTGTGTCTCTAACGTCTGATGGACATGCGTCTCCAACGTCTGATGGACATGTGTCTCTCATGGCTGATGGACATGTGTCTCTAACGTCTGATGGACGTGTGTCTCACATGGCTGATGGACGTGTGTCTCACATGGCTAATGGACATATGTCTCTCATGGCTGATGAACGTGTGTCTCACATGGCTAATGGACATGTGTCTCTCATGTCTGATGGACGTGTGTCTCATATGGCTAATGGACATGTGTCTCTCATGGCTGATGGACGTGTCTCTCATGTCTGATGGACATGTGTCTCACATGGCTAAGGGACATATGTCTCTCATGGCTGATGGACGTGTGTCTCTCATGTCTGATGGACGTGTGTCTCACATGGCTAATGGACATGTGTCTCTCATGGCTGATGGACATCTGTCTCACATGGCTAATGGACATATGTCTCTCATGGCTGATGGACGTGTGTCTCACATGTGCTAATGGACGTGTCTCTCATGGCTGATGGACGTGTGTCTCTCATGTCTGATGGACGTGTGTCTCACATGGCTAATGGACATATGTCTCTCATGGCTAATGGACATGTGTCTCTCATGGCTGATGGACATGTGTCTCACATGGCTAATGGACATGTGTCTCTCATGGCTGATGGACGTGTGTCTCTCATGGCTGATGGACATGTGTCTCACATGGCTAATGGACATATGTCTCTCATGGCTGATGGACATATGTCTCTCATGGCTGATGGACATGTGTCTCACATGGCTAATGGACATATGTCTCTCATGGCTGATGGACATGTGTCTCTCATGTCTGATGGGCGTGTGTCTCTCATGTCTGATGGACGTGTGTCTCACATGGCTAATGGACATGTGTCTCTCATGGCTGATGGACATGTGTCTCACATGGCTAATGGACATATGTCTCTCATGGCTGATGGACGTGTGTCTCTCATGTCTGATGGACGTGTGTCTCACATGGCTAATGGACATGTGTCTCTCATGGCTGATGGACATGTGTCTCTCATGTCTGATGGACGTGTGTCTCTCATGTCTGATGGACGTGTGTCTCACATGGCTAATGGACATGTGTCTCATGGCTGATGGACATGTGTCTCACATGGCTAATGGACATGTGTCTCTCATGGCTGATGGACGTGTGTCTCACATGGCTAATGGACATATGTCTCTCATGGCTGATGGACGTGTGTCTCTCATGTCTGATGGACATGTGTCTCACATGGCTAATGGACATGTCTCTCATGGCTGATGGACGTGTGTCTCTCATGTCTGATGGACGTGTGTCTCACATGGCTGATGGACATGTGTCTCTCATGGCTGATGGACATATGTCTCTCATGGCTGATGGACGTGTGTCTCTCATGGCTAATGGACATATGTCTCTCATGGCTGATGGACATGTGTCTCTCATGGCTGATGGACGTGTGTCTCTCATGGCTGATGGACATGTGTCTCTCATGGCTAATGGACATATGTCTCTCATGGCTGATGGACGTGTGTCTCACATGGCTAATGGACATATGTCTCTCATGGCTGATGGACGTGTGTCTCTCATGTCTGATGGACGTGTGTCTCACATGGCTAATGGACATGTGTCTCTCATGGCTGATGGACATGTGTCTCTCATGGCTGATGGACATGTGTCTCTCATGGCTGATGGACGTGTGTCTCACATGGCTAATGGACATATGTCTCTCATGGCTGATGGACGTGTGTCTCTCATGTCTGATGGAAGTGTGTCTCACATGGCTAATGGACATGTGTCTCTCATGGCTGATGGACATGTGTCTCTCATGGCTGATGGACATGTGTCTCACATGGCTGATGGACATGTGTCTCTCATGGCTGATGGACATGTGTCTCACATGGCTGATGGACATGTGTCTTTCATGGCTGATGGACATGTGTCTCTCATGGCTGATGGACGTGTGTCTCACATGGCTAATGGACATATGTCTCTCATGGCTAATGGACGTGTATCTCACCCTCAGCCTGCTCTTGTACAGATATTTGGTTCGTCCTGATGAGTCTTTGATCTCCTTGCTGAAGATGAGTGACAGCTCAAACAGGAAGAGGTGTCTGTCCCGCCCCTTCCTGATCAGGGACTTGGGCTCCCAAACCAGGAAGGAGTCCTGCAGGAGGAGCTCGCCCTGCACCTCCAGACCCTCCTCCAGACCTGCCGGGGACATCGCAGCCGGTTAGTGTCTTTAAACATGTCTCGTGTGGAGTCGTGTTGTCCTGTGAGGACAATGATCTGCGTTACCTTCCAGCATGCTAACGTGCATGGCGTCGTTGGCTCTCTTGGGGACGCTCAGCATGACGTCCAGACCTTCCTTTATCTCTCCTTTCCCCTCCTCGCAGCACGCTAACAGCTCCTACGGACATGTACGCACACATCAGTCCACAAATCACGGGACCAGAGACACGAGCTGGGCGACAACATAAGCCTGACCGTCCCCCACAGGATGGAGGAGGAGTCTACAGTAAAAACAAATGCTAGCTTTTTAGCACATTAGCTAATGTTAGCTTTGATAGCAAAACAAATAATGGATTTCTCTGTAACACGTTTTAGCACTTTAGCTAACGTAAGCTTTGTCTCAGTAACTGGTTTCTAGAAAGGTGCTGCTCAATGTATATTTTATAATAAATGTATTAAATGTGTTTCAGCAACGTAATCATTTTGTGGTTTTTTAAAATTACGGTCCAAAAACTAGTGTTTTGATTTCATGAAGAGAGCAGCTTTGAATCAGTGTGAAATCACTGGCGGCCGACCCGTCACAAACTTCAACAACAGTTTTGCTCCGAAGGAATTCTCCGACTGTGGACCGACAAAAAGACGTACCTTGAGCAGCAGCTGGTATTTGGTGATCCTCTGAACTGGCTTGATGAGAGCGGAGGAGATGGAGTTAGCCAGGCCGTGTCTCCTCTGTACCTCCTGCACACAACAAGCGTTCACACGACAGTTATAAACATTGTAACTTCAACATTTATTATCTCCGCCAAGGAGGTTATGTTTTCACCAGCGTTTGTCTGCAAAATAACTTGAAAAGTTCAGAGCGGATTTTGATGAAATTTTCAGGAAAGGCTGATGATGTCTATTGGCTAAGATTTTTTACCTGAGTGTCTAAATGTTTAAAAAAAAATGTCGGAATTCTACAAAATATCTTTAATGGTCTGAGTCATAACTGTCAGCTTCAGCAGCACTTACAGACACCAAATCGTCCACTTTTATTCCCGGCTGTATTTTGAAGGTTTGTTAAAAGGTGCTTGTTCATATATTCATATTCGTTATTCATACACTGATTGACCGAACGTTTTATTCCTAAAAACATGGTGAAAATTGATTTTTATTTTTATGACAGTTTTTTTTCTGATTTATGAAGTGATAACGAGTAAACCCTTTGACTCTATTATGTCAACAAAGTAAACAAGACTTGTGATCCACATTTTGTCCAATGTTCAGAAATGTATGAAAATCAGCCTCAGTTGAATGTTTACACATAAAAGTTGTCGAAAACCTGTACTACGAAAAATATTTGTCCCAATGTAAGTAATCAACTAGTTGGGGTTTTTTTTTATCAAAAAAGACTTATGTTCTGGAGATGTATGAAAATAAAATATAAAAATATAAAACTATGAAACATTTCATTTAAAAAAAAATAAATATCAGAAGCAGAAATTTTTTTTTTTTTATCTCATGAAAGAACTAAAGCTTTAATTGAAGACAGGACACTGACAGAGGTCTCTGTGTACTGAGGTCATAGTAAAATGGCCCCGTCCCCGAGGAGACTGGCTCGTTGCGTGTTCAGCTGACCGGCTGTGAAAACACTAAATTATTTTTCAGGTCACTGGTTTCAAACCAGTTCAGCCTCAGGGTCCAAAGTCTCCGTCCACACAGATACTCTTTTACTCAGAGACGTCCTGGACGTCTTCTGAAGGAGTGACGCTGCGGTTCATTTGTAGTGAATGCTCTCAGTGAAGGACAGACAGTTAAACTGATTTAGGGTTATTAATAATTGATGAGTTGACAAATGTCGTCAGTAAACAAACCTCGAAGAATCCGACGCCGTGCTGCTGGATCAGTAAACTGGAGTCCGGTTTGTTCCTGCAGTACGTCACGTACATGTGGAACTTATCCGCCTGACACACACACACACACACACACACACACACACACACAAAACATTTATCACTTCATTAACATGTTCGTTTACATTTTTACTTTATTAAAAACAAACAAACAAACAAACTGGTTACCCAGGTAACGAAGCAGTGTCCAACATCCTCAGGAAGCTGTTCGTAGTTTTCCAGCTCCTTCAGGAAAATACTGCAACACACAGAGTACAAATAAATACTTAAGCTGTAGTATATCTCGCAGTACCTGTTGTGAAACTCGTAGACGTCCTGGATGTGTCCTACTGTAGCACATGTACAGCAGTGTACTTCTTGGTGTACTTCTTAGTGTATTTCGTAGTACCTGTTGTGAAACTCGTAGATGTCCTGGATGTTTCCGAACACGATGTCGTCCTTGTTGGACAGACCAGGTGGGACATCCTCGGAGCCGCTCGTCATCTCCCACAGGTACGTCTGCACCAGGAGAAAGTATTACTGCAGTACAGGAAGTACCCTCCACTCTCATGTAGTACTACGTGGTATAAGTACTTATCAGAGCTGTGGTTCTTCTGCTCTGTATCAGTGTGGTGTGTTCTTCTGCCAGCAGAGGGTGCTGTTGGTGTGAGAACTCTGTGGTGTTGTGTAATGCAGGACATTGTGTGGATTGTACTCAGTGGTACTGTGTGGTACTGCAGTACTGTGATGTGAAGTGTGTACCTCGATACACTCCTGCAGGTCTCTGACGTAGACTCGCTCTGTTTGGAGGAGTTCAGCCATGATGTACCTGAGAACATACACGTGTTACCACAGCACATTCACTCTGAATACTCTCACTCGCAGTACTTGTAGTACTTGTACTCACTCCTTCTTGCGGGCGGAGCGTCTCTTCTCGTCACTGACTTGGTGACTCGGGTCAGACAGGTTGACCTCCGGGTCCGAGTCAGACAAACTGTTGGGGATCAGCTCCAGCTCCAAGTCCTTATTGTCCTGACAGGGACACCGTACAGCACGCTCATTAAAAGTACACACAGAGTACTACAGAATACGATTTAACTATGACTTTACTTCCAAATACTACAACGTAACTACCAAATACTACGCCTTTACTTCCGAGTACTACGACTTTACTATAATGTTCGTACCTGCGAGCAGCCTCCAAGTGCCGTCTCCAGCAGGTGACGGTACTGCCCCATCCTGACGGTGAAGTCGCGGTAACGTTTATCCACAGTGGAGACGCAGCGGCGGAGCTCAGCGCGGTGGGCGTGGCCTTTGGCCAGCATGCTCTCAGCCAGTTGGATGAGCAGGTGAACCTTCTCCTGTGTGTGCTGAGAGGCAGAGCGACAGGTGAGTGACAGTCGTCATACATGTATGTAACCACATCTGTGGATGCGTTCTCACCTTGGCCGACACGCAGAACTCTCGGTGCTGGTTCAGCAGTTCTTGCGTCTCGGTCACCGTTGCCCCTGGCGACGTGTGCGTGGACAGGTAGTGGTCACCTGACTGCTGCAGCCAATCCAGAGCCTGCGGCGAAAAGACACAAATACTACTGCTTCAGGAGATGAATTTAGTCGACATGTATCCCATCATGCATTTCATATCCAACAGACTCAAAACTTCCATTCGACTAATTAACTGAATAATTTTTTGGCTAACCGTTTAGAATTTTAGAACGTGGGCAATTTATCAAAAAAATGTTGTTTTTTGAGATGTTTGGCTTCTGGAGGTACTTTTACTTTACCTGAGTATTTCAACTGTGCTACATTTCTCTGAATACTGTAGTTACATCACAGATTATAATTTTTCATACATTGCTAAAGATGAAACGACCCAATATAAACATTAAATACTGCTCACAAGTCAAAGTATCAGCAATAATACTAACCTAACCCCCCAACCCCTGCCAGACGAGGACTTTTACTAGCAAACTAGTATTTTTTATATATATATCTATATAAATTATATATTTATTCTGTGTGTTAATGTGTAATCTGTAAATATAAAACACCGTCAACAAATACAAAAACATCTGTGAAATCAAATAACTATTTTGCTAATAAATAAATTCTGCGGGTGTGAAACTAAAATGCAAAAGCACAAGCAAATCCAAAAATAAAAAATATAAATAAATAATTGATATGTATATGTGAAAGTATGTATATCTATATATACATATATATATATATATATATATATATATATATATATATATGTGTGTATATATATATATATGTATGTATATATATATATATATATATATATATATATATATATATATATATATATATGTATATATATATATATAAACTACATTTTATTTATTTTATTTTTGATTTGTTTGCGTATTTGCAGGGATTTTTTATATTCGCCATAATTTTTTGTCGAATTTGTTTATTGGCAAAATAGTTATTTGATTTCACAGATTTTTTTTGTATTTGTGGATGTTTAATATTCACAGATTACACATGAACACACAAACTGTTTACACAACTGATATTGACACAAATCTGTCTCCATATCTCGCTGGTTTTACCTCATGAAAAGATTAAATTAATTCTTCCACCACTGCCAGTGAATGAATGAATTAATAATCATCCAAACTTAAAAAGGAAATCTTAATTAATTTATTTTTGATTTAACGTTAAAGGTGTACCTGCTGGGCGTGGCTCTGGAACATCAGGTACTGCTGGCACTGATCCAGTCTACGTTTCTTCAAAGTCCAGAAATGAAGAACTCTGTTTTCCCTCTGCAGCAGCTCACTGAGGATACCTGTGCTCACACACACACACACACACGCACACACACACACACCTGGATCAGTCAAACGAATGCCGCGCTGCGTACATATATAAACCAGGTGGAGTACCTCAGGGCTCTACACTGGCTCCACCACACGTCTCTGTTTACACTGACTGAACATGACTCGTGTGTCTCTGAGTGTGTTCATTTCACCTTTGACCTGTTGCTCCGGCACCCTGGAGTGCCCCGTGACCTCGGTGACCCCCGTTACCCCGGACACGGTGACGCTGTGGCCTGAGATGTTTGCCATGGTGACGCTGTTGCGGTGGATGTACTTGAGGAAGACTTCGGCGTTCCGTCTGGCCAGAGTGCAGGCCTGCCGCCATCGAACCAAGATTGTTAGTCACCCTGTCACACTGAGGTTAATGTATGTGAACAGCTCAGGACTTTTTATGACCAATAAAGAAAAGGACGACTCGAAACGTTCGCAGACCATCAAAGACTGTCCACAACAAATAAATACTATCGTTTATCAAAGAACAGAGGGATCCCAATACTGATGTTTTTAAATACTACACACTGACACTCCTTGTGCATCACTGTGTAGTATCTCTCTTAATTAGTCAGACAGAAGCTCTGCTCTGATCTCTGCTATGTTCTGATTTTACAGAATGTCACAGCAGCAAATATCAAAACTAAAAACTGTAATTGTAAACTTCACAAAGGGAGCAGAACTAAACTTTTAGCTTTGCTGCGCTGTTTCTCATGCATAAATGTGCTTAGTGTCTCTCTTAATGTGGAGTCAGACAGCAGCTCTGCTCAGCTCTCTGCTACGTTCACATTTTACAGGATGTCAGCAGCTAATATCAAAACTAAAACTAGTTAGAGAGGAAACAACTAAACTTTTAGCTTCTTTGTTTTAAGATTATTTTGTGGGCTTTTTCGCCTTTAATGACAGGAGAGAGAGTGAAATGGGGAGACAGAGAGAGAGTGGGGACTGACATGCAGCAAAGGGACCGTATGTCACAGCAGCAAATATCAAAACTAAAAACTGTGGTTCTACACTTGACAGAGGAAACAAAACTAAACTTTTAGTTTAGTTACACTGCTCCTCATGCATAAATGAGCATAGCGTCTCTCTTAATGTGGAGTTTCAAAGCAGCTCTGCTCAGCTCTGCTCTCTGCTACGTTCACATTTTACATACTGTCATAACAGTAAATATCAGAACTATAACTGTGGTTAAAGAGGAAGCAGAACTAAAATTTAAGTTTAGCTACATTGCTCCTCATGAGTAAATGTGCACAGCATCTCTCTTAATGTGGAGTCAGACAGCAGCTCTGCTCAGCTCTCTGCTATGTTCAAATTTTACAGAATGTCACAAACAAACAAAAACAGATTGTATAAAAGTTTCCAGGACTGTCCTCACCTTCAGGAACGCCTCCTTCTGCTCCATGTGTTTACTGACGAGCGGCAGGAGGAGCTCCGGCTGTCTCTCTCCACCTCCACACCAGTCCTCCTCCCTGCGGTACTCCTGCTCCAGACTCTCCAGCACCCCACACACCTGGAGGGGCAGGCAGACAGGTAGCTACACAGACAGACAGACAGACAGGTAGTGCAGGTAGACAGACAGATGGTGATACCTGCTGGGATGTCCTGTAGAAGGCTGCGGAGGCGTTGACCAGTTTGAGTCGGTCTTCAATCCTCAGCATCAGAGTCTGCCAGTGCAGCGCCACCGTCTGGGCACAAGACCGCACCGCATCTGGGTCGTAGTGACCTGACCTAAGGGGGGGGGGGGTGTCAGAGGTCACTTGATGAGAAAGAGGTTCGTTTCCAGCCTGCTTAGATGTATGAGTGCCGTGTGACTCACCTGACCAGAAGCTCCGCCCTCTGCTGCAGCGCCAGAGCCACCTGGTGAGTCCTCTGCAGGGAGTCTGCGTGGAGGAGAGCCTGAGAGAGATGTCACACGAGGAGTTTCACTGAATGACCTTGTCTCAGTTAAGTGACTGTGAAATCTTGGAGTGCAGTTACCTCTATGGCCTGTTGGAGGCGCTCGTGCTCCCTCTGCAGCTGCTCAGCTTCAGACAGACAGCTGGAGTTCAACATGCAGGACGACAACATCACCTCCCCCTCTGAGATCCAGCCCAGCACCTGAGACAGGCAGGGGGGAAAGAGACAGACAGGTGTGTGTTACCTGTCTGACCTGACTCTACAGGTGTGTGTTACCCGTTTGACCTGACTCTACAGGTGTGTTTTACCTGTCTGACCTGACTCTACAGATGTGTGTTTTACCTGTCTGACCTGACTCTACAGGTGTGTGTTACCTGTCTGACCTGACTCTACAGGTGTGTGTTACCTGTCTGACCTGACTCTACAGGTGTGTTTTACCTGTCTGACCTGACTCTACAGGTGTGTGTTACCTGTCTGACCTGACTCTACAGGTGTGTGTTACCTGTCTGACCTGACTCTGCAGGTGTGTGTTACCTGTCTGACCTGACTCTGCAGGTGTGTGTTACCTGTCTGACCTGACTCTGCAGGTGTGTGTTACCTGTCTGACCTGACTCTGCAGGTGTGTGTTACCTGTCTGACCTGACTCTGCAGGTGTGTGTTACCTGTCTGACCTGACTCTGCAGGTGTGTGTTACCTGTTTGACCTGACTCTGCAGGTGTCTCAGCTGCAGGTTCTGCTCCAGGTGTGTGTGTGTGTGATCTGCAATCTGCTGCAGCTCCTTCTGTTTGTCCTGCAGGAGGCGCTGCAGCTCTTCCACCTGAGCCGAGAGACCCCCCTCCGCCTCCGACAGCTCAATACCTGACACACGTGTGCACACACACACACACACACACACACACACACACACAGTCCTCATAAGGTAGGTTAACCAGCCTTGTGAATTTGCATTTTTATCTCCGTCCATGTGTGTATTTGCTCGTGCGTGTATCTCCATGGCAAAATTCAATCCCCTGGTTTCCATGGGGACCAGCTGTGTGCTTCAGAGAGCAGTTTCCATAGCAACCCCATCCCCTTCCCCCCATGATCTTCTCTGCCCCCCCCCCCCCCCTTCCCCCTGTCATCATCATCATCATCATTGCTGCTTGGTCCAAACTGAACCGACGCTGTTAGAGACTCCTGGAAACTCCTGGAACTTCCTGAAGGAGCGCAACACGCCCCAAAATGAAATCCAGGCAACCTTGAAGCACCTCAAGGACCACGTGGGCCCTTTAAAGCATCTCTACCTCCTCTCTTTGTGAAACTGTCCAGTGTCACAGAGTTTGGAACCTTATCAAGGACCAAGGACCTCCAGACACAGCTGAAAAACTACACACAACCACTCAAGGATCCCTGGAATCCACAGAAACCTCTTACAGTATCCTGGAACCCTCTCAGCAAACAAGGTCCCCTGGAACACACTGAATGACACACTTAAATCCCTCAAGGCCCCTTGGATCCTGTCATGTCTGAGGCTACCACAGGGACCGGTGCGACAGTCCAATAGGTACAAGGAGCTCTTGTAGAGCTGCTTCAAGAAGCAGTGCAGAACCATCAAGGATCTTGAACATCTCCTTGAGAACTTCTGAAACCCTCTTCTAAAAGTCTCTCAAGGTCACCAGAGTTCTGCCAAGGGTTCCTAGGAATCCCCAAGGTAGTAGTGAAAGCCCTCCAAGGACCAGTTGAACATTTGGAGGCCTTTCAGTGACCACATGAACCCTGTGCTGATCTATCCCTCCGTTACCTTTGCAGACCTCAAAGTGGCCTCTGGGAACTCTCCAGGAACCCTTTTGATGGTCACTTGAAGTCCTCAATGGTCTTTAAGAACCACCTGAAGGACCATGGCTCTATCAGGCTACACTGGAACTCCCAAAAGGAGCTCTAAACACCCCTGAAGGCCCCCATGTAGTCCCTATCTGGTCTGTTGTGGTGTACCTCAGGGCTCTACGCTAGATCCTTGTCTTTTCTGTTATCTAAACCACCAGTTGGCGCCTACATTCAGATTACTACGGATGTTTCCGTCAGTACTCGTTTACAGTGACAGTGTGACTCGTACCTGATGCCTGGACCTCGGTTATGTACTGCTGAAGATCATGACCTTGTTGGATGACCTCATAGATCATGTTGTTCATGGCCAGCCGTCGCTCCATGTGCCTGCGGATGAATCAGTCACTTAGTCAAAGCCCGACATGCCCTCTGTTTTTTTTTTTGTTTTTTTTTGTCATGAGTCATGATGATGTCAGCATGCCGGCCTGTTTACCTGTGGATGCGCTGCTGTGCTAGCGTTAGCACCTCTGGGCTAGCCTCCACCAGCCGCGACTGGCCCAGTCCCAGCTTGTCCTGGGCAAGCTTATCCTGGTTTGCGTCTGGCATGCGCGGCGATGCTAGCTTCTCTGCGGAGAAGTCCTGGGACTGTTTCTGGAGGTCCTGCTTCCAGGCGTCCATTTCCCCCGTTACCTAGGAAATGCACAAATGTTAAGGGACTGGAACCTTGACGCTAAGGACGGAGGTGTAACATATCGATTATTGATTATTGACCAGTTTACCTCCAGCGTGCACTGCTGCAGGATGCGTAGCTGCAGGTACACGTCCAGCCGGATCTTCCTCTGGTGGAAAAGTTCCTCCAGCTGAACGTGAGACTCCTCCAGCTGCTGCAGCACCGTTTCCACGTGAGCTACTGAGCTGCCCTGGGGCCTGAAACAAACGCACCTAAAGTGGTCAAACAAACCTGAAACCATGAGGACTCCAGAAACTACAAAACAAACACACCCACACTAATAATAACACACACTGGTTCCACACAGGCCTCTGAGCCGCCCCGATCAGTGAATCAAACACACCTGAGTTGCAGGATGAGGTCTTCTCCTTCCCGGATGACACTCATCGCAGCTTCCTGTGGGTCAGGGTTAGAGCTGGGGTTAGTGTGAGGTCAGAGGTAAGAGGTAAGGGGGGTGTTAGTGTGTTAGGCTGCAGGTCAGAGGTCAAAGGTCAGCAGGTACCTGTGTGTTGGCCTGTTGCTGCTGCTGCTGACTGATGAGAGACTGAAGAGACTCGACAGTGTCGGGACAAACACACGGGTCAGAGGTCAGCTGCTTCTGGAGACCCTCCATCCACACTGAGAGCTGAGGAGGAGTAGGAGGATGTAAGTTCCAGTCCACATCAGTGTCAGTGGGTGGTGTCAGGTGTCAGTGAGTGGTGTCAGCAGTGTGTGTTACCTCCTTGGTGTGGGTGTAGAAGGACACAGCCAGGTCCAGCAGCAGCTTCCTCTGCTCCACCCTCTGGATGAAGGCCTGCACACACAGCACACGTTAACTTCCTGCAGCACTTCCTGTCTGTACCCTTCACAATAAGAGCAGTGTACCTGCATGCGGAGCTCCAGGTCCCTGGCAGCCTGGTAGATCTCTTCCTCCTCACACTCTCCTGATTGAGCCAGCTGGTCGGCTGCTTCCAGGAGCTTCTCTGCGTTAGTGTACGTGTTCTGTCACACACACACACACACACACACAGGTATCATTTATTCAAAATGGCCACTGTGGGGTGCGTCAGGTGATCCAGGTGTGGGTGAGGGTTATGTGTTTACCTGTGCCACCTGCTGGAAGTCGTCGTGGCGTTTCTGCAGCGCTCGCGCTCGGTGCAGAGACTTCCCCACCCCGCTGTGTTTGTTCAGGAAGACCTCACCATGCTGCTCCACCCAGTCCAACACCTGAGAGACAGACAGGTGGACGGGGAGGGACAGACAGGTGGAGAGAGAGACAGACAGGTTTTAGGCGTCCATGAGTCTGGACCTGAACCCTGATGTAGGTCTGAACTCATCCTACCTGTCTCACATCCTGCTGAAACACACACAGCTGCAGGCGCTGGTGGAGGCGGAGCTTCCGGTGCTGCCACGCTCCCTCCACCTCGTGGTGTCCCTGCAACAACACAAAGACAACGTCACACTTGGCCACCTGTCTGTCTCTAGGCGATGTGTGACATGTGACCATGACACGTACCTGCATGACCTGGTGCAGAACTCCCATGATGCCGTGCGTGGCAGCTGTGAAGTCCGGTTTGGCCGTCGACTCCTCGGATTCGGTCACCGGGCAACGCTGGAGGACGTCCAATAAGGCTTTCCCACTCTCACTGACCTTCAGACAGACAGGTAGTCAGTCAGACAGACAGGTGGACAGACAAGACAGTTGGAGGGACAGACAGACAGGTACCTGGGTGTAGTTGGCAGAGATCTCCTCATTCAGCTCCTGATGTTTCTTCGTCGCAGCCTCCAGCTCTGCTGTCGCCGACGGCAACGGACCTTCAGAGCACGCCTGAACCCAACCCTCCACTTTGAGCAGGAACTGGACACACAGACAGACAGGTGGAGAGGGTGGAGGTGAGACAGTTGGGGACAGAAAGAGAGGTGGATAGACAGGTTGGTATGTAGCACTCCTCACCTGCTCTGCCCCCTGGTGGAAGCCGGTTGCCATGGCGAGCGTGTTGCTGCGTTCCTCTAACGCCGTCGTCAGGGACTTCCAGTCTTCCTGAAGCCGCGACGACACCATGGCGATTCGCTCCGCCCCATAGTGACCGGCCTCTGCCAGCCTCGCCGCCACGGTAACCACGCTGTCTACATTGACGCTGCCGTTCTGCGGGGAGACGCGTTGTTAAGGTTGTGTTCCACACAACAAACAAACAAACAAACAAACAATCACACTGACCATGCAGTTGGCGGTGAAGTGCTGGTGTTGTGTCTGGAGGTCGAGGGCGTGCTGGTGGTTTTGCCCAACCTCCGCCAAACTCTGCACGAACAGTTCTTTACTGTGAGCGATCCACTCGGACATCTGAGACGGAGACAGTACTCTGGTCAGCAGTGTTTCTGTATCAGTGGTAGTATTATAGTTATGATCAGCAGTGTTTCTGTATCAGTGGTAGTATTTCGGTGAAAAACAGCTGCAGTAGTTCGGTTACCAGCAGTACTGGTTGTTTAGTGGTAATTGTATGTCAGTTAGCAGTAGTAGTAAAATGAAATGAGACCTTGGTGGCGTCCTGCTCAAACAGGTGCAGCTGCAGCGCCTGATCCAGGTGCAGCTTCCTGTCGCTCCAGCTCTGCAGCAGGTGAGTGCGAGCTGCCTGCAGCCGGTCCAGCAGAGACGAAACCTTTGGCGCAACACTCTGGAAGTCCGCTCCACCCGACAGCCAGCTGCCGTGACTACCACCGCCGCCACCACTGCCTTCAGTGGAGGTGTCACCGTGGGAGGGGCCCAGGCGCATGCGCTGGAGCAAGCTCCGTCCCTCTCGCTCGAGGGCGTCGACTGGTGCCGTGGCGATGGTGTTACGGAGACGGCCGTGTTCCTCCAGAAGTCTGGAGCAGGAAATAATTACTCTATAAACAAAAACATCTTTATAAAAGCAGCGGTCCATAGTTATTGAACACTTTGGAACTCACTTGCGGGCCTCGTCCACATCCTGGGGCTCCGGTATGCGGTTCAGCCCGGCTTCCAGCTGCTCCAGCTGGGCCAGCAGCTGTGTGGCGGCCCCCATGAACTCCTCCAGACCCAGGCGCAGCTCGGTCCATTCAACATGATCGTACTCCAATGAACCGCCGAGGTCAGAGGTCAGCTGGGAGGGATCAACGAGCCGGGACAGACCCTCCACTGACACCAGGCTGGTCTGAAGAGACAGTCGGGTATGTTCAGTAAGCAGCAGTAGTGTTAACCTCAGTTAGCAGCAGTAGAACTATTCATATCAGCAGTGGCACTGTAAAACCACTGGTAGGTCTCTGGTATTACTTTAGTTAGCAGTAGTATTGTAGTTGTGAGTAGTAGTACTACAGTAGTACCTCGAAGCTGAGCTTGGCGCTGCCCAGGTTGGTCTTGTGTTTCTGCCAGAAGGTGTCTGGTTTGATGAGCAGCGCCGTGTGGATGTTGGAGGAAAACGACTCCTGCAGCGTCCGTAGAACCGGTTTGACGCTGTCCCACTTACTGCCGCGCATGTCCACCACCACGGTGAAGCCACGAGCACGCACATCCTCACTGACAGACAGACAGACAGACAGAGGGGTCAACAGGGGAGACAGGCCAAGGAGGAGACAGGAGGAGAGGCCGACAGATACACAGACTAAGGGAGTGTTACCTGGGTATGGTCGCCAGGTAAGTGACCAATCGGCTGAGGTCTTCTTGTTTTATTCGATCATGATTGGTCCTGGCAGGGAAGGTCAGGATTGGTCCGCCGCGTTTGTCCCGTCCACCTGTAAAATGCACGAGTTAAACCGGGTCACTTCAGGACCAGACTGGACCAGACTGGGCTAAAATCTGCAGGTGCGTGTTTTACCTGACACGAAGGCCACTTTCTCTCTGAGCACTGTCAGGACGTCGACCGCCCGAACGCACTCTGCTTTACCAGAACCTGAAAGATTAAACAGATGGAGACGTCTGTTAGCTGGTGGATGTGTTTGTCAGTTAGCAGCAGCGCTTTGGTTAGCGACAGTAGCTGTGTTTCAGTTAGCAGCAGCGCTTTGGTTAGCGACAGTAGCTGTGTTTCAGTTAGCAGCAGCGCTTTGGTTAGCGACAGTAGCTGTGTTTGTCAGTTAGCAGCAGCGCTTTGGTTAGCGACAGTAGCTGTGTTTCAGTTAGCAGCAGCGCTTTGGTTAGCGACAGTAGCTGTGTTTCAGTTAGCAGCAGCGCTTTGGTTAGCGACAGTAGCTGTGTTTGTCAGTTAGCAGCAGCGCTTTGGTTAGCGACAGTAGCTGTGTTTCAGTTAGCAGCAGCGCTTTGGTTAGCGACAGTAGCTGTGTTTGTCAGTTAGCAGCAGCGCTTTGGTTAGCGACAGTAGCTGTGTTTCAGTTAGCAGCAGCGCTTTGGTTAGCGACAGTAGCTGTGTTTGTCAGTTAGCAGCAGCGCTTTGGTTAGCGACAGTAGCTGTGTTTGTCAGTTAGCAGCAGCGCTTTGGTTAGCAACAGTAGCTGTGTTTCAGTTAGCAGCAGCGCTTTGGTTAGCGACAGTAGCTGTGTTTGTCAGTTAGCAGCAGCGCTTTGGTTAGCGACAGTAGCTGTGTTTCAGTTAGCAGCAGCGCTTTGGTTAGCGACAGTAGCTGTGTTTGTCAGTTAGCAGCAGCGCTTTGGTTAGCGACAGTAGCTGTGTTTCAGTTAGCAGCAGTGCTTTGGTTAGCGACAGTAGCTGTGTTTGTCAGTTAGCAGCAGCGCTTTGGTTAGCGACAGTAGCTGTGTTTGTCAGTTAGCAGCAGCGCTTTGGTTAGCGACAGTAGCTGTGTTTCAGTTAGCAGCAGCGCTTTGGTTAGCGACAGTAGCTGTGTTTGTCAGTTAGCAGCAGCGCTTTGGTTAGCGACAGTAGCTGTGTTTCAGTTAGCAGCAGCGCTTTGGTTAGCGACAGTAGCTGTGTTTGTCAGTTAGCAGCAGCGCTTTGGTTAGCGACAGTAGCTGTGTTTCAGTTAGCAGCAGTGCTTTGGTTAGCGACAGTAGCTGTGTTTGTCAGTTAGCAGCAGCGCTTTGGTTAGCGACAGTAGCTGTGTTTGTCAGTTAGCAGCAGCGCTTTGGTTAGCGACAGTAGCTGTGTTTTAGTTAGCAGCAGCGCTTTGGTTAGCGACAGTAGCTGTGTTTGTCAGTTAGCAGCAGCGCTTTGGTTAGCGACAGTAGCTGTGTTTCAGTTAGCAGCAGCGCTTTGGTTAGCGACAGTAGCTGTGTTTGTCAGTTAGCAGCAGCGCTTTGGTTAGCGACAGTAGCTGTGTTTGTCAGTTAGCAGCAGCGCTTTGGTTAGCGACAGTAGCTGTGTTTCAGTTAGCAGCAGCGCTTTGGTTAGCGACAGTAGCTGTGTTTGTCAGTTAGCAGCAGCGCTTTGGTTAGCGACAGTAGCTGTGTTTCAGTTAGCAGCAGTGCTTTGGTTAGCGACAGTAGCTGTGTTTGTCAGTTAGCAGCAGCGCTTTGGTTAGCGACAGTAGCTGTGTTTGTCAGTTAGCAGCAGCGCTTTGGTTAGCGACAGTAGCTGTGTTTCAGTTAGCAGCAGCGCTTTGGTTAGCGACAGTAGCTGTGTTTGTCAGTTAGCAGCAGCGCTTTGGTTAGCGACAGTAGCTGTGTTTCAGTTAGCAGCAGCGCTTTGGTTAGCGACAGTAGCTGTGTTTGTCAGTTAGCAGCAGCGCTTTGGTTAGCGACAGTAGCTGTGTTTGTCAGTTAGCAGCAGCGCTTTGGTTAGCGACAGTAGCTGTGTTTCAGTTAGCAGCAGCGCTTTGGTTAGCGACAGTAGCTGTGTTTGTCAGTTAGCAGCAGCGCTTTGGTTAGCGACAGTAGCTGTGTTTGTCAGTTAGCAGCAGTGCTTTGGTTAGCGACAGTAGCTGTGTTTCAGTTAGCAGCAGTGCTTTGGTTAGCGACAGTAGCTGTGTTTCAGTTAGCAGCAGCGCTTTGGTTAGCGACAGTAGCTGTGTTTGTCAGTTAGCAGCAGCGCTTTGGTTAGCGACAGTTTTGTGGTCCTGCTAACGTGACTTAATGAATTAAGTCCCTCTGTTTGCTCTCTGCTGTTAGTGTTCATCATCACTTCCTGTCAGACGTCTTTCTCGCTGTAATTTCTGAACCTGTGTTATTAAAAGTTAGAAACACCCAGCAGGCCACAGCAAAGTAGCTCCGCCCACTGCAAACCAGCCAATCAGGTGTCACAGAGAGACGCTGACAGACATTTCAATTAAAAAGCTGACTCCTGCAGCTCAGTGTGTGTGTGTGTGTGTGTGTGTGTGTGTGTGTGGTGGTGTATGTGTGTGTGTGTTAGATCATCCTGCACAGCGGGAGGAAGCTAATCCAACACACACACACACACACACACACTGAGGGCATTAAACATCTCACATTAGCAGCTCGACGAGCGGCGCTAACCCTCAGAGAGAGAACCTAAAAACAGGAAGCAGCCTAAACCGTCTCCTTCCTCTGTCCTCTGTCTCCTTCACTAGTGTCCTTGAATCCTCCCTCAGGACCAACCAGTCTCGTCAAAGCCCACTGTGACCGTCCATACTCACACTGAGTGTTTGTTTCACAATAAAAGCCCCTCAGTTGCTTCACTGTAGCGCCGTCAGCGTTCACTCGTCCACTGATTCTTTGTCTGAATATTTACGCTGTATCTTATTTAATTGCGTTTATTGCGTGATGCTATTTTCATCGCGTCTTGTAAAGCTACAGTAACGATTCTGGTGTCATCTGAAACTAAAAGACCTGAATCCACGTTAATATAAAATATTTGGAAAAACAAAAATAAAATGTTCAAAAAACAAATTAATAAATTGTCAGAAAAAAATATTTAAAAAAATGTCCAAAAAATGTTGATTAAAAAAAAAAATACTTGAAAAATATTATTGAAATGTCAGAAATTACTGTAAAAAAAACAATGTTGATAAAACTTTCAAGAAGAAAAGAAAATTTCCAAAGAAAATTGTAAAATTTTTGAAAAATATAAAACATCAGAACACGTAGCTTCTCGGGCAGAGGGCTTATCAGCGCTCCTTACTTAAAGTCTAGATTTTGGAAAAACAGCATGGCCGTTTTCACCATGGTTCATTTGACCTCTGACCTTCAGATATCTGAATAAAAAAGGGTTCTGTGTCTCTGACGTGTTCTGTTGACCTGATGTCCCCCCACACACAGACACTATCTGTGGCTCTCAGAGGGTTCACTGCGTCGTCATGAAGTCGATTTCCCTCATTTAAACACAAACTACTGAACCAACACACGTTCGTGCCTGAACTACCCGCAGGTCCACCCACCCATCCGACACCTCGTCGCCGCCCTGCAGCACGACGACTCAGCACATGGACACAATAAGTCCCCTCAGCTGGTCAGACGGACGTGGAGTCGGTGCACTTCCTGCTGCTGACAGCGTTTCCTGTCAGCGAGTCGAGGCCACTGATCTCTGCTCACATTGGCCCGTCTCGCCCGTGACGACCATAACGGGAACGATGACGTGCGCGGGCCGTGTGTGAATCCCTCACATGTGAGTGGAGTGTGGGCCGACCTGGTGTTAATACGGAGCAGGAGCCGACAGCTCGCCGCACTAATGCTGGTGCGTTTGTGGGCTGTAAACACGACGTCGTGTGAGTCCAGCAGTGAGTACACGCCACTACACGGTGTCAGGGAATCTGACTGATCCTCCATCAGCCGGCTGATCCCAGACCTGCTGTCGATCAAGCTGACCAGCACAGAGGAGGAGGGATTTCCATCACACACACACACACACACACACACACACACACACACACTGAGTCAGTGTATAAATCCTAAAATAGCTGCAGATGAAAAGCCTTCAGAGAAACTTGCTGTCAGTCTGTCAGGACTCATCACAGACGTTACGCAACAAACACTAATGAACACATCTCGCCACGGCGTCCTCCCGGTCTCCAACATGTCAGCCTCGTAGAGACAAAGACGTTCAGTCGCACTCTCGTTACGTCCACCAGAAAGGAACAAATGTCCATGTTTGTCCATCCATCAAGAGTCCAAGTTCTCCAGCTGCTTCACTGTACCATCTACTGTAGCTCCTTCACAATAAAAGCTCTTATGTTGCTTCACAATAAAAGCTCTCATGTTGCTTCACAATAAAAGTCAAACACCTGCTTCACTGTACCATCTACTGTAGCTCCTTCACAATAAAAACTCTTACGTTGCTTCACAATAAAAGCTCTCATGTTGCTTCACAATAAAAGCTCTCATGTTGCTTCACAATAAAAGCTCTCATGTTGCTTCACAATAAAAGCTCTCATGTTGCTTCACAATAAAAGTCAAACACCTGCTTCACTGTACCATCTACTGTAGCTCCTTCACAATAAAAACTCTTACGTTGCTTCACAATAAAAGCTCTCATGTTGCTTCACAATAAAAGTCAAACTGCTGCTTCACTGTACCATCTACTGTAGCTCCTTCACAATAAAAGCTCTCATGTTGCTTCACTGTACCATCTCTAGCTGCCTCATAGTAAAGGCCTTCTGATGAAGAACACGAAGGAAATGCCAGAAAAATATCTACGCAGTGTCAAAGGAGTGTTGATAATATGGTCAAAAAAAATCTTAAAATACCAGGGAGAAAAATGTTGATAAAATGCCCAAAAAACATGATTAAAATGTCAGAAAAACTGTCAATAAAAAGTTAAAAAAAAATAATAAAATGCCTGAAAAAGAAATTTTATTTAATTTTTTTTTTTTTTAAAAGGTAAATTAAAATGTTCAAAAAATATTAATAAAATGTCTGAAAAATACTATTTAAATGTCTCAAACCAGCATAAAATATGGCAATATGGATCCCAGTACACTTCAAGCCCAGCAACACTCTGAGGCAGAAGCTGGTCCATCCCAAGGACAAACTTCCAAGGGAGAAACAAAGCGATGTGGTGTACGCGGTGCAGTGCAATGAGGAATGCTCTGACCTGTACATTGGAGAGACTAAGCAGCCATTACACAAACGCATGGCGCAACACAGGAGGGCCACTACCACAGGCCAGGACTCAGCAGTCCACCTCCACCTCAAGGAGCAGGGGCACTCCTTTGATGACCACAAGGTGCGCGTTCTAGCCAGAGAGGACAGATGGTTTGAGAGAGGGGTAAAAGAAGCCATTCATGTTAAACTAGAACGGCCATCTTTAAACAGAGGAGGGGGCCTCAGACACCACTTGTCTCCTACCTACAACGCTGTCCTCAGAGCCCTCCCAAGGAAGTGCAGCCATCGTTCCCACCTGCAGTCAGGTGACCCCCAACGACCCTCCTAAGAGGGCTGGGAGGGGTAACGACCGCCCATCAAGGCCAACGACTCACATTAACACCTAACGAGTCTATTGGTTTCAGGTCATATGACCACTTGTTTTTTGCCACTAGCCTCCTGGTGGATAAATATCTGGTACTCCCCACCAGACTCTTTTAGAACTGAGGAAGCCTCTTGGATGAGAGGCGAAACGTCTTCTACTCACACGGGGTTAGTCCAGTTGCCATATTTTATGCTGGTTTGAGATTAATCATGACCTGGATGACTGAGAATATCCACAGATTTATTTAAATGTCAGAAAAAAATGTTGAGGAAAATGTAAAAAAAAAAAAAAACATGAATAAATTTTAGGGAAAAAAAATGTTAATAAAATGCAAGAAAAGGTTTATAAAATTTCTCAAAAAAATGTTATTTAAACGTCAAAGAAATGTTGATAAAATGTCCAAAAGTATTTATAACAAAAAAAAACCCTGAACAAATGTGAATTAATTCAAATGACCAAAATGCCGCCGTCACACAGACCAAACGGGAGCCGAACGCCCACTTTACCTGGCTGGTAGCCCAGCCTCACCTGTACGCATCATGGCTCTCATACCATGGTCACTGTCTGTGTTCATGTCTCATGTTTGTAGTCAGACCCGCCAACATTGAAATGTCCAGTTATTCCACAGCTGTCCCAAAGTTTGTCAGTGAACAGTCAGTGTTTGATTATTAAAATCTGATGAAATGCCTGAAAAAAATATTTATTAGGTGTGCGTAAAAATGTTGATAAAATGTAAAATATATATATATTTATATGTTTATAAAGTGCCAGAAAAAATGTTGATGAAACGTCTGAAAAAAAAAATTATAAAATGTCATGAAAGAAATGTTAATAAAATGTCCAAAAAAATGTAAATGATGTGTAAAAAATTTAAAAATATACATATATCAAAATGTCCGAAAAAATATTTATAAAGTGCCTGAAAAAATGTTGATAAAACTTCTAAAAAAACATTTTAAAATGTCAGAAAATATTATAAAAATATCAGAAAAAAAATCTTAATAAAATAGTAAATATATATATCGATAACCAACTGCTCTTTACGTTCTTCTTGACATAGATTTTGTGCTGCTGTAAGCAAACTGAACCTGAGGTGGTGCCAGAGCTGCTCAGGTGAACCTGAGGTGGTGCCAGAGCTGCTCAGGTGAACCTGAGGTGGTGCCAGAGCTGCTCAGGTGTCCGTTACATCAGTCACTGTCATGTTCTCCCAGCTGCACTCTTCCGTCCCTCCAGGTCAATATTTAGCTTGTAACCACAGCAATAAATCATGTATCACCTCTTTATCGTAAACGGTCCCTTAAAGGTCCAGTGTGTCAGATTCAGTGGCGTCCAGCCGTGATTACAACCAGCTGAAACTCCTCCTGGTTAGAATTCCTTCAGCAGCTGAATGGCCCCAGGAAACACTCTGAGGAACAAGTGTTACGTTAAAAAAGTCAGTCAGAGTTTGGTTTGTCCGCTCTGGGCTACTGTTGAAACATGGCGGTGCAACATGGTGATCTCAACATGGAGGACCTGCTCCCTGTGCAGATACAGACGAGTCATTCTGAGGGAACCACAACGACCTTTTCTCTCTGACACATACAGATACAGACGTTTAAGAGGTTTCATCGGGAGCTCTTGTTACAGAGACGCTGCCGACTACGATGGCCGATGAATAAACATGACTGTCTCTGTCTAGAGTCAGAGTTTTGTTTGTCCGCTCTGGGCTACTGTAGAAACATGGCGGTGCAACATGGCGGTCTCCGTAGACGAGGACCTGCTGCTGATGTAAATACAAACGTCTCGTTCTGAGGTTATGGAAACACGGCTGATCACGCACCAGAGCATCGAACACACGGGACCTTTAAGGACCTTTGGACGCCTGGTTTGGTTCCACCGGGTCAACACTGCATGAAGCGTCGGTGCTGTTGCCGTGGTTACCTGCGGGTTAATGCACGGCAGGTGATGCTGGTGGTCCCAAACACACAGGGTTTGATAAACGCCTGCCAGCCAATCAGAGAGCAGATCCTGGCGTATGAATACGACTGATAACACGACCCGTGCTGGAATGAATGGAACATGAAAGCATCACGTGACCAGCGGCCTGTGTTACCTATCAGCTGCCATGTTACTACACACATTACATCACACACACACACACACACACACACACACACACACACTGATAACCAGTGGGCCTTCCCACAATCCTCCTTGGTAGGACCCTCCACCCCCAACACACACACACACACACCCAGCGGACAGAGGGGATGCTGACACACACACACACACACACACACACACACACACACACACACACACACACACACATTCAAAGCCTACACGCGCATTCTCTGAGTCAATGGGCGGATGTGGAGGCATCATGGCGACAGCAGCTCCCACTACACACACGCACACACGCGCGCGCGCACACACACACCCTACCTGCCGTCGCCAGGCCGTCCGGGCCCGCTTCTCCTCCTCCATCCACCGAATTCATCCTCCCTCCTCCTCGCGCTGCTCCTCCGCCTGGCGCCTCCTCCCTCCTCCTCCTCCTCCTCGCGCTCTCTCCTCCGTTATGTACCGTCGCTCGCTCCGCTCCTCGCGCCTCCTCCCTGCCTACCCGTCCATCCCTGCGGCTTTACATCAGATCACCGGGCACCGTTGGACGGACGGATGTGTTCCCCTCCTCCTCCCGGTACCGATCAGTCCGTCACTGCTGCATCCTCCTCGGCTGAGCCTCGACAGTCCTGCTCCTCCTCTCCTCCTCCTCCTCCTCCTCCGCTGCTGCTGCTGTTCTTACGTTACCGTGATCCCGCGCGGCATCGCATCACATCACGTCACCGTTACTGCCGCCGCCGCCGCCGCTCTTGTTACCGTTACCGTGAAGTTCCCAGCAGCCCCGGTGGCTCTCTGTGCTGCTGCCGGTCCAGGCAGCGGACGGTCGGTCGCTCGGTGTGTTTCAGCACGCAGGCGCACCGGAGAGAGGGAGAGGGGCGCTGTGCACGAGGGCTGCAGCAGCTGCTGCACCGAGACACACACACACACACACACACACACACACACACACACACACACACACACACACACACACGTCCCCCACGTCCTCTCTCTGTTACTATTAACGGTGCCGTCGGTACCGGAACTGTGAACACAGGTCCAGGTCACATTAACACAGGTCCAGGTCACATTAACACAGGTCCAGGTCACATTAACACAGGTCCAGGTCATATTAACACAGGTCCAGGTCACATTAACACAGGTCCAGGTCATATTAACACGGGTCCAGGTCACATTAACACAGGTCCAGGTCACATTAACACAGGTCCAGGTCACATTAACACAGGTCCAGGTCACATTAACTCAGGTCCAGGTCACATTAACACAGGTCCAGGTGATATTAACACAGGTCCAGGTCACATTAACACAGGTCCAGGTCATATTAACACAGGTCCAGGTGATATTAACACAGGTCCAGGTGATATTAACACAGGTCCAGGTCATATTAACACAGGTCCAGGTCATATTAACACAGGTCCAGGTGATATTAACACAGGTCCAGGTCATATTAACACAGGTCCAGGTGATATTAACACAGGTCCAGGTCACATTAACACAGGTCCAGGTCATATTAACACAGGTCCAGGTCACATTAACACAGGTCCAGGTCACGTTAACACAGGTCCAGGTCACGTTAACACAGGTCCAGGTCATATTAACACAGGTCCAGGTCATATTAACACAGGTCCAGGTCACGTTAACACAGGTCCAGGTCACATTAACACAGGTCCAGGTCACATTAACACAGGTCCAGGTCACATTAACTCAGGTCCAGGTCATATTAACACAGGTCCAGGTCACATTAACTCAGGTCCAGGTCATATTAACACAGGTCCAGGTCATATTAACTCAGGTCCAGGTCACATTAACGCAGGTCCAGGTCACATTAACTCAGGTCCAGGTCATATTAACACAGGTCCAGGTCACATTAACTCAGGTCCAGGTCATATTAACACAGGTCCAGGTCACATTAACTCAGGTCCAGGTCATATTAACACAGGTCCAGGTCATATACACACAGGTCCAGGTCAAATTAACTCAGGTCCAGGTCACATTAACGCAGGTCCAGGTCACATTAACGCAGATCCAGGTCACATTAACAAAGATCCAGGTCACATTAACACAGGTCCAGGTCACATTAACTCAGGTCCAGGTCACATTAACGCAGGTCCAGGTCACATTAACGCAGATCCAGGTCACATTAACAAAGATCCAGGTCACATTAACACAGGTCCAGGTCCAGGTGATATTAACACAGGTCCAGGTCACATTAACACAGGTCCAGGTGATATTAACACAGGTCCAGGTCACATTAACACAGGTCCAGGTCCAGGTGATATTAACACAGGTCCAGGTCACATTAACACAGGTCCAGGTGATATTAACACAGGTCCAGATCACATTAACACAGGTCCAGGTCACATTTATACAGGTCCAGGTGATATTAACACAGGTCCAGGTCACATTAACACAGGTCCAGGTGATATTAACACAGGTCCAGGTCACATTAACACGGGTCCAGGTGATATTAACACAGGTCCAGGTCACATTAACACAAGTCCAGATCACATTAACACAGGTCCAGGTCACATTAACACAGGTCCAGATCACATTAACACAGGTCCAGGTCACATTAACACAGGTCCAGGTGATATTAACACAGGTCCAGATCACATTAACACAGGTCCAGGTCACATTAACACAGGTCCAGGTGATATTAACACAGGTCCAGGTCACATTAACACAGGTCCAGGTCACATTATCATAGGTCCAGGTCACATTAACACAGGTCCAGGTCATATTAACACAGGTCCAGGTGATATTAACACAGGTCCAGGTCACATTAACACAGGTCCAGTCACATTAACACAGGTCCAGGTCACATTAACACGGGTCCAGGTGATATTAACACAGGTCCAGGTCACATTAACACAAGTCCAGATCACATTAACACAGGTCCAGGTCACATTAACACAGGTCCAGATCACATTAACACAGGTCCAGGTCACATTAACACAGGTCCAGGTGATATTAACACAGGTCCAGATCACATTAACACAGGTCCAGGTCACATTAACACAGGTCCAGGTGATATTAACACAGGTCCAGGTCACATTAACACAGGTCCAGGTCACATTAACATAGGTCCAGGTCACATTAACACAGGTCCAGGTCACATTAACACAGGTCCAGGTCACATTAACACGGGTCCAGGTCATATTAACAAAGGTCCAGGTCACATTAACACAAGTCCAGATCACATTAACACAGGTCCAGGTCACATTAACACAGGCCCAGGTCACATTAACACAGGTCCAGGTCACATTAACACAGGTCCAGGTCATATTAACACAGGTCCAGGTCACGTTAACACAGGTCCAGGTCACGTTAACTCAGGTCCAGGTCATGTTAACACAGGTCCAGGTCACGTTAACACAGGTCCAGGTCACATTAACGCAGGTCCAGGTCACATTAACACAGATCCAGGTCACATTAACACAGGTCCAGGTCACATTAACACAGGTCCAGGTCACATTAACACAGGTCCAGGTCACGTTAACACAGGTCCAGGTCACATTAACTCAGGTCCAGGTCACGTTAACACAGGTCCAGGTCACATTAACTCAGGTCCAGGTCATATTAACACAGGTCCAGGTCACATTAACTCAGGTCCAGGTCATATTAACACAGGTCCAGGTCATATTAACTCAGGTCCAGGTCACATTAACGCAGGTCCAGGTCACATTAACTCAGGTCCAGGTCATATTAACACAGGTCCAGGTCACATTAACTCAGGTCCAGGTCATATTAACACAGGTCCAGGTCATATTAACACAGGTCCAGGTCACATTAACATTCTGATCCTTTGTTTTCATTTATTATTTTTCAGTTTATTTTATTTTATATTTTTTTTTAAATTTTATTTTACTTCATTTAATTTTTTCATTTTGATTCATTTTTCTTTTATTGGTTTCAGTCTGTTTACAAGTAAAGTTTACTTTATTTAATTTCAGTGTTATTTGTATTTATTTTATGTTTTATTTCCTTTCAGATGGTTCTTGGTGTTGAAGATTGTGAGTTCAAGCCTCAGCTCGTGCAACATTTCCATATGAGAAATCTACCCAAACTTTTCATAAAGGTCCAGTCCCATGCAGACAATAGTCCTGATGGTGGCGCTACAGCAAGCCTCTAAATTTCAAACCTTTGAAAATTCATAACAAATCAACCATATGTGCTACAGCTTTGGAACTTTCACTTTGAAATTTGCTTTTCCATGGCATGGATGGCTACTGTCTGGCACCCTGATGCTTGGCTTAGTCAATTTGTGAATCCACACCTGATTTGTCACTTGCCAATTAGCTCAGTGAGATAGTGGATGGACCTCAGTCTCAGAAGTTGTGAGTTCAAGCCTCAGCTAAGGCAGAACGGACATTCTAATGTGAAAGTCCTATGTTCAGGCATCATGCTATGTGGATTAGAGACTACTAAGGTTAATATAATTATGATCCAGGCAGTTTTGCGGAGAGACAAATACTCTTTATCAACACTTTTCCCTGTTATTCCTTGTCCCTGTTTATTTGGCTTAGCTATCAGTCAATATGCATAGTCTATCCAATAGCTACTTTTACATTAAAAAATGTTTTCATCTTTGTCACCATGGAGATGGTTTAGCTTTAAGCTAGATCAGGCCAGTTTGTTCATAATTGAAACAGGAAGTGCTGAAAGTTGATTTATTGACTAATCATTGCAGCTGTAGAATTCCTATAATAAGCTAGAAGAAGTTTTAAACATATATACCGCAGAGTTGTCTCTTGCTAATTAGCTCAGTGAGATAGAGCATAGTCTCTTATGCTTAGAATGACACCTTTCTTTCATCTTCAAACACTCTGCTTGTTGCTCAGAATTGCCTAATTTTGCCTAAAATTGCCCGGCCCCGAACCATTGCTGCACAGCAGCTATAATTATTATTATTATTGTTATCTCCAGCACCTCCACTGCCCACTCCTCTGATTTTTTTTAGACCAGCACACAGCAGGCCTCAAAAAACAAGGAAGACAAGGAGGGGCCAGAGGATGAAACCACAGGCGGGGTACCCACCATCCGGGCAGTCAGATCCGATACCAGTTGAGAGAATGCAGTCACAAATCGATACTGTCAACCAGACGGTGATCGGTGTCTCAGGTATTCTCTTTTCTGACCACTGCAGAAAGGTCAGAAAAGAGAATACCTGAGACACCGATCAGGTTTGGTATAGCCAAAATTCCCACAGTACTATGTCCAGAGCCTCATCTGACTCAGAGCAGTCCACAGCCACCAGCCCCTTAGACCCAAGTCTACTTTTTTCCCATCAACAACAATGTATGCCTGACAGCCTTCACAAAAAAGTAACTCATGATGTTGAAAAGTTATTCCAGGCTGCGACCAGGAGACCAGCTAAATCCAACCTCACACTTTACAATGACTTCAGGACCAGGATGACCAGTTGGTGATAAAGATGGCTGACAAGGGAGGTGCCACGGTTGTCTGGGACATGGACCAATATATTAAAGAGGCTCTACGCCAACTGAACAACTACCTGCCTTTAACCTCCGACCCCTTGGTCACTATGAGACAGGAAGTGAAAGAGCTGGTGGGCAATGCTAAGAAGGAAAATGGTTAACAGAAAAGGAACATAATTTTCTAATACCAGAGAGTCCTTGGTCTAGAGGCACTTAAATGCTACCTTCAGCAACGACCTGAACACAGCCTGCCCCCTAGTGGCTTCATTGTCTCACTAACTGAACGGACACTCAAAAATAATGGTCTCCTCTTTCAGGACAAGTTCTTCAGACAGCAAAAGGGGACTGTCATGGGAGCCGCTTACGCCCCAAGCTATGCTGGACTCTTTCTTGGCTTATGGGAAGGGAGACACATTTACAGTCAAGCCAATCCCTGTCTGGACAAGATAATATGGTACGGCAGATACATTGATGATTTATTCATGACTTTCAACAGCACTGAACAAGAGCTTCTGGACTTTGATAAGTACATTAACTCAACCAATAATAATCTCAACTTCAGCATAGATTATAGAAAATCACAATTACACTTTCTGGACTTGAAGATTTCCAAGGATCTCATCTCAACACTGATCGCAACACAGTCTTGAGGGCTGATAGCTCCCGCCCCTCCAGCCTCATCGCTGTCCCCTTTGGACAGCTCCAGAGGTTGAGGCCAATTTGCGACCAAGAGGATGATTTTGATCGACAAGCCAGTGACATGCTACAAAGATTTAAATACAGAGGTTACAGTACTGATGTCCTCAGCTGCGCACATGTCAAAGCTAAATCCCCTGAAAGGAGGATCCTTTTCCAGAAGGTTCAGCTTTCTCCCCATAATAATAACTTTCTTACAGCCTACGTTTCATTCATCCAATATAAAAGCAGCCACACTCACATTCAAGTCTATAAACCACATTCGCAGTGTTACAGTTGGCAAAGCTTTTAAAATGGTAGATTTTTTCACTGAAGACATCTTCATTCATGCAATGACGGCAGCTGCCACACCTGAGGTTGCCGACTGGACGCTGCAGCCAGGAGGACCCTGAGGGGGTGGACGGCAGACGGCTCTGAACCAACCAAGGATCAGGAAAGACAGCTCTTAAGGCAGGGTCACTATGCAAAATGGACCAGTTCTTTTTAATGATGTTTGTGATCTTGTGAGGCACAGTGCTGTACTGAGTGCTGAAACACATCTTTTATTATGAGGTTGATTTTATAAACGGCATTGTTCTTCATAGGGCTCCTGTAAAGTTCTTCTTTCATGCTCCTTGTGTAAACTGAGTGTCCTCCCTCTGTAAAATATGACATCACCCATGGAGGGCTCTGCTCCCATTCTCTCTGGACATCGCCATCTCTATTTTCAGTGTTATAATATAATATATATATATAATATTACTTTTTCTTTTACTTTATTGCTTTGGTCCCTGTTTTTAACTTTGTACCAGCCATGCCACAATAAAGGCTTTTTAACTCTAAAACACAGCTGCCTCGGTTTTTCAAGTTTTTGTCTGCTTCCTTTTTTGGTACGTGCAAGGATTCAACTTGATACATTTTTTTAATATCATTTAATTCAAGTGTCATAAGTACAGTACTGACTTTACGAAAACGGGAAGGAAAATTAAAGTAATGTGTCATTAAATCAGACTAATGAGCAAAGATAATAAATAATTTGGAAAGATTAGATTATAATATAAAATAACGTGGACAGAGACATTTTAATAACAGCGTCTTGAAGTCAAAGTTAATGAAAGTGAAGGTCCACAGCGCCACCCGGAGGCCAGATCAGCACACAGCAGCCTGAACGACACCACACAGGGTTATGATTCTGAATAAGGCTGTTTGATTATGATGCGACCCTGCAGGTTTCAGCTGCTCCATCGGAAATCAGCTGTTTGTCACCTGAGCATTTCCTCTCATTCACAGTTTAATCATGTCACATGTAGGCTGCGTGTTTCCCTTTATTGATTTTTTTTAATGCAGTTGTCAATATTAATAAATCAGATTTTGTGTCAATAAAGCTTTTTTTGAATAAGAATTATTTATTGCTATTTTACATTGTTTATTTTTTTGTTTATTTGTGTGTGTATTTGTGCGCTGTTTAAAACAGATAAATAGAATTTATTGACTTCCGGTGATCCTTCCGGTGCGCCGCCGCAGCGTGATGACGTCACGTCACCCTAGAAACAGAAGAGCGTCCACTTCTTGCTAGCTAGCTAGCTAACAGCTAACTGTGCTACGCGTGTTCTCTGCGCGGCTCCGCGGCGTTTTCTGAAAACGTTTCTTAAACCGTGACCGAGTCGACGTCACCGCGGCCGTTAACCCGCCGCACGCCTCTTTTTATTTCCGCCAGCTAACAGTTAGCCGCGCTAGCTAACACGCTTAACCAAGGCTAACCGGACCGGCGGTAGTGCTAACAGGTGCTATCTTAGCTGTGACCTCATCAGAAACAGTGTCTACCGGATATCGGCAGGTGAGCCGCGCGCACACACACACACACACACACACACACACACGCACGGGCTGTGGAGTGAGCCACACGGAGGGGACACTTGTGGGAAGCTGTGGCTTAAATCGTGCTTTTTCTGAATGGAGTCTGGTGTGAGTGATGTCACGGAGGCTTCTCCTCTCCTCGGTGATGTCACGGAGGCTTCTCCTCTCCCCGGTGATGTCACAGAGGCTTCTCCTCTCCCCGGTGATCTCACGGAGGCTTCATTAAACACAAGCAGCTGAAGGAGCGACGTTGCTTAAATTGTGTTTTTTTTTAATGGAGTCTGATGTGAGTGATGGCAGATGAGTTTCTCCTCTCCTGATAACCTGTCTGTGTTCACAGTGAGGATGAAGGAGGAGGAGGAGGAGGAGGAGGAGGCAGTGGTGGCAGAGCTGAGGAGGCAGCTGGAGGATGAAGAGCTGAGCCCGGAGCAGAAGGTCATCCTGCTGAACCACGGCTTAAACAGTGGGTGTCTGCATGTCAGGGCTGAGTGACGGCCATCTTGTTTCCAACCACAAACATGATGAGTTATGCTTGTGTCTGTCCGTCTGTCCATCAGAGGCTCTGAACGCGGCGGCGCTGCAGACAGACAGCCGTGTGTTGACTCGTGTCAAGTCTCAGTTGTATCTGAGTGGCGTCCTGCGTCACTGCGTCCTCCTCCTCACTCTGGGGCCCAGAGGGCTGCGGGGCAACTGGGGCGCCGCCGCCACGCTCGCCCAGGTCACCAGGTACCATGGTGGTCATTGACTGGAGACCCAACTGGACTAAATGTTTTCCTCTGATTGCAAACACAAGTCTTCAAAATTATAATTCATTTAAAATTATTTAAATTAATTTTAAATCATTTGTACTGTCTTCAGTTTCATTACAGAACTGTGAATATAAATATTCAAATGTTTTGTGTGTTAGTGTTTGACATACTTTTCAGTATTTTGATATTTTTTAAAAACCCAGTTATAATTTTACAAAGTTTTTTTTTTGTCTTTAAATTTATTATATTTTACTGTAACAGTTCCTTTGTAGTCTTTTATGTTGTATTTTAAATAATTTAAACATTTTACATTTTTGAAAATGTCACAATTCATTAAAAAAACTGCAATATTTTAACAAATATTGCAGTTTTTACATTCAGTAAACATTTTAATTAATGAACATTTGAAATACATAGTTTTTTATTTAAAATTTATAGAATTCATTTTTAAAAATATATATATTTATGCAATGAGTGTCCTTTTTACATTTGGCAAAACTGACAAAAACGTTCTTATGATGATAAAATAAAATAAAAATTAAAATATTCCGACAGTCCTTTTTGTTATTTTCAGTATATTGATTTATCTAAAATATAAAGAATATTTAAAAATGTTTTCATGTTATAAATCAGTATTTTTTTTGACAAAGATTTACATGTTTTATTTTTATTTTCCAGATTTTGAACCTTTTAAATTTATTATATTTTAATGTAACAGGTCCTTTTTAGTCTTTTATGTTGTATTATAAATAATTTTAAACATTTTTGAAAATGTCATGATCAAGAAAATTGTAATTTACATTTTTTATTTTTATCAGAATTTAAGTTTAGTAAAAAAAAATTGAATTAGTCCTAATTTTGCTGTTAAAAATATTTTTTAAGTTAATTTAGTCAATAAAACATTTTAAACGATTGAAACAATTTTTAATGTTTGAATATTTTAAATTGTTCTCTTTATTGTTGCAGTTAAATGTACTGTATATGAAGTGATTCATGTTTTTGGATATTTTACATTTTGAAAGATATTTCATAAACAAACAAACAAACAAACACTTGTCTCTGGGTCGACTTTGCACGGTGGACTGAAGGTTTTCATGTGCGCTCTGTTTACCTGTCTGTGTGTCCAGTTCCTGTTGTGTGGGGGCGGAGCCTGCTGATCAGTCGCAGGCCTATCACAGGCTGTTCCTGCCGTCTGTCGTGGACGGCCTCCTGTCATTGGCCAGTCAGCTGATGAGGCGGGCAGAGGTGAGACGCTGCGTCTTCAAAACCACAACGTGTCAGTGCAGTGTTGAAGGTCTGGAGTTAATTTGTGTGTGTGTGTGTGTGTGTGTGTGTGTGTGTGTGTGTGTGTGTGTGTGTGTGTGTCCATCAGTGCCTGTCTCTCCTCAGGAAGGTGATGGATTCAGTGTGTTGGCTGCTCCGAGCTCACACTCAGCTCACAGCTCAGGGTCAGTCTGCGTCTGTTGACTCAAACTTGGTGAATTTCCGTGTGTGTGCTGACACTACAGAGTGTGTATCTACAGCCTGATGTCTCCATCCCACACACACAAACACTGTCCACCTGTCTGTCCACCTATCTGTCCAGTTCTCAGCTCCCTGCACTACGAGCAGATCCAGATGTGCGATGATGTCAGTGTGTCTCTGCTCTGTGTCCAGATGTGGATCCAAACCTGCACAGCCAGCAGGTAACACACACACACACACACACACACACACACACACACACACACAGACTGATAATAATGGAGACAAAATTTTAAATATTTGTCAGATTTAAAACTGTTGTTGTTTTGTTTTATTTTGTCTGTTTTTGTTTGTTTGCTTTAATTATCTGTCTCTCTCTGTCTCTGTCTCTCTGTCTCTGTGTCTCTCTGTCTCTCTCTCTCTCTCTCTGTCTCTGTCTCTGCAGGGACTTCCTGTCTGGGCTGAGCGACCACTCCGTCCTGTTGCTCCTTAACGAGGCCGTCGGCCAATTAGCAGTCAGCGCTGACTCCTCGGTGGGCGGGGCCTCTGTCAGACTGATCCTCCTCATGGCCAAGCAGCAGGAGGCGCGGCTGCAGCCCCTCCTCCTCAGCTTCAGAGGTCAGAGGTCACATTAATGACATCAGTAAACTCTCAGTGATGACTGGGTCACATGTAGCGAGGGTCAAAGGTCACGCTGTCTCTGCAGGTCTGGACAGCCTATTGGACAAAGACTGGAGGGGGCGGGGCTTTGACCAGGACGTGGATCAGCTGATCGCAGTCATCCAGACTGACTGGAGGAGTCGGCCCCAGGTCTGTCCGTCTGTCTGTCTCAGGATGTAAAGCACCTGGTCTACCTGCCGACCTCTGACCCCTCCCCTCTGTGTGCAGGTGTGTGCTGACCGTGTGCGGGCAGCGTGTGTGATGCAGGCGGCGTGGAGGTCGTATCAGACCAGACGCAGAGTGAAGAGCCTGAACAGAGCCGTCAGTACGCTGCAGAGGAGATACAGGTAGCTGTCTGTCTGTCTGTGTCATGTCTTTATGTGGTGACGTTTAACAGCACACTGTGTGTGTGTGTGTGTGTGTGTGTGTGTGTGTGTGTGTGTGTGTGTGTGTGTGTGTGTATGTGTGTGTGTCAGGGCGCGGAGGAGGCAGCAGCAGCAGCAGAAGGAGGCGCAGCGATGGGAGGAGGAGCTGAAGTATCAGGTGAGAGTAACGCTGCAGTGTAGGCACAGCTGCTGTAGTGATACCTATGTGTATGTTGGTACGACTGGTATATGAGGACATTTCACTGGTATTTACACTCACCTTACGAGGACACCAGTGACTTGTGAGGACAGTGCCCATGTCCTCACAAGTCAAACACTGTAGAAGCACTTAGGAAGTCGTAACAAACCCCCCCACGCTTTTTCTGGGTGTGTGTTAGGTGTGTGTGAGGCGTCAGCAGGCGAGACGGGAGTTCCACCAGAAACAGAGACGACTGTTGCAGCTCCTTCCTCCTGGTACACACACACACACACACACACACACACACACTCGGTTTCAGTTCCTACAGAATAAAAGGTGTTTCATAAGTCTTGTAAACGTGTGGAAAAGTTTTGTGTGGTTGCATTCAAATCTGTGAATTTGTAAAAAATAGTTAGTTTTGAATCTGTGCAGAGATCTGTAGCTGTGCGCGACATTTTGTGAACAAATGAAAAAGATTTGCACAATTATGAAAATGTTTTGAAATCAAGCATCAAATTTTCACAGGTACAAAACAGTAAACACAGAACTGAAGTTGTGTGTGTCAAAAATGTAAAATTATATATATTTATAATTCTATAGAAATAAAAAATGCACTTGTGCCTTCAACATCCAGCTAGAAATGTTGGTTGGACATCTACTTGTTATGGTGTTTGTCAGTCACAGTAACAACTTGAATGATTTGACCTGAATGTAATTCTAATGTCTGCAATAACGTAACAAATTTTCCTGTGTTCTGTCCTTTTTTTAATACAAAGTAATTCTAGTTCATGAGCCACATACTGCCCAGTTTGATCAGATGGTGGCCAGTCTGGTCAGTCCCTTGAATATTAACCAATAAATAACACATTCCAAGTAAAACCAGCCTACATTCTGAAAGTATTAGCTCTTTATAAACATCCATTTACAATATATAAAAACGCCTGAGTACTCAGCAGTGGCGTCACCAAGCATTTTTTGACTCTAGCCCTGGACGTATTTTCGGGGCTAGAGTCGGGGCGCCCAGACAGGACAGCCTAACCAGGCAGTTGCTTGGGGCCCCCAAAAAAGTGGTTTCCGACGGCCACTCATGAGGCACATTTGCAATGACAACCATCTTAAACCTCCCAGTGCAACGGCACCGCTGCAGCTCCGCAGCTCTGAAACCCCCTTAGAATGGGCCCCACCCCTTCTTCTAACGTTAGCTTGAATCTGATGCGCGCGAGGCAGCAGGCTACTCTGTATTACAAGTACATTTATTGTGCATAATGGTGGCCAGCACAGAGTTGCAGCGTTTTAGTCTTGTACACACAACTGTCCATTTCGTTACGTATTCCCACTCCAAACTGACCACACACACACACACACCATCTATATGTGAAGCAGATTTTCTCTTCTGTGCAGTGGAGGCTCTATCTCCGCAACGATTAAGTGATTGACACCTCGTTTGATTTGTTAGAGCCAATAGAATTACGCTATACCCACCAGCACAAGATTGACAGCACTGTAAGCCAATCAGAGTCAGCAGAGCGCCGTTGTGGGGGAGGTGCCGGTTTTTACCCCGGAATCTAAACCCCGTCATGTTCGCCCAGATTCATTTGAACGGAAATAATTTCTGTGAAAATTTGATGCGCGACTGTAAAAAATTTTTGTATCTGTGAAAATTTGATGCATAACTAAAAAAAAATTAATAAAAAAATAATTGTGCAAATCTTTTTCATTTGTTCACAGAATGTCACGCACAGCACAGATTCAAAACTAAAATGCATTTGTACAGATATTTCTTTACAAATTCACAGATTTGAGAGCAACCACACACAACTTTTCCACATGATTACAAGACTTATGAAACACCTTTTATTCCATAGGTTTACATGACCTGACTGTGTGTGTGTGTGTGTGTGTGTGTGTGTGTGTGTGTGTGTGTGTGTGTGTGTGTGTGTGTGTGTGCGCGCAGACCAGGTGCAGTCGTACCTGCAGGAGTGTGAGCGCCGGGCGGCTGTGTTGATCCAGAGCTCCTGGAGAGGCTTCAGAGAGAGACGGCGCTACAACAACGACACACAGAGACACACACACAGACGGCAGCAGGCTGCCAGGACGCTGCAGAGAGCGGTACACACACACACACACACACACACACACACACACACAGTCACCTGGTCTGCAGGTGACTGATGTCATCGCTCTGTTCCAGGTGCGTCGCTTTCTACAGAAACGGCAAGCAGCAAAGGCCCCGCCCACCACGTCTTTCTGGATTGGTCAGAGCGGTTTGACAGACAGCCGGAGGGCGGAGCTAAAGAGACAGGTGGAGGAACACGTCTGTCTACGTCCTGTAAGACGTCTTAATGTTTACTACCACAACATGTCAACACACACCGGCCGTGTGTCTGACACATTAGCCATGATGCTGTGTGTGTGTGTGTGTGTGTGTGTGTGTGTGTGTGTGTGTGTGTGTGTGTGTGTGTGTGTAGTCGTCCCGTGTGTCCCATCAGGAGTGTGAGCGTCTCCATGAGGAGGTGCAGCTGCTGCTGCTGTCAGAGCTGCAGAGAGGAGAGCATCGGGGGAGGGAGGAGCAGAGGGTGGAGGCTCTGCTTGCTCACACACACACACATCTGGAGCTGCTCCGAGGTCACACACACACACACACACACACACACACACACACACACACAGGAAGTTGTCTTCGTAACAGCAAACACTTCATTTTCTTCTTCATTAAACACAAATGCCTCCAGCTTCAATAAACTGTCTCTATGTTTTACAGATGCCCCGCCCCTCTCGGTCGTCACGCCGACAGATGCCGATTCCTTCCTCAGCCCCTCGGGTCCCATCGCCGCCCGTGCCCGTGACGCCCACAATGCGGTGCTGCAGGCCAGCAGGCTGCCCTGGTGGAGGACGCTGGGGGAGACGGCCGGCGCCGTGGACACATTCAGCCCCTCTCACCTGCAGGAGCTGGAGGCGGAGCTAGGGGGACTGTTTGTGGGCGGGGTCAGTGAGGTGGACGGACTGAACCTTTAACCTTTAAGTACTGATCTGTGCTGAGTGTCAGGTTGACCACGTGAGTCTAAATAAAGTCAAACTCTGATCTGTCACCTGCTCGCTGTACGCTCCTTTATATTCACACTCATTCATGATGATGATGATGATGATGATGATGGTGATGATGATGATGATGGTGGAGGTTCAGCAGGTTTATACCAACACAGAGGAAACACCTCCTCTCTGTTCCAAACCAGTAAACAACATGTAAACAGCTGTTGGAGCTGTGATGACCTCACAGCAGCTTCCTGTGTAATGAGTGACATCACACAGCAGAGGGAGCGCTTGTTCTCCTCCTCTGTGCAGCCCTCATGGACCGTCCCTGTGTGAGTCGCTGCGTCCTGTGCTGTGACACCCTAAGTGTGTATCAGTGTGTATCAGGACTCTTTGTCTCCACGAAGAAAACACCTCCATGGTCTGTCACTTCCTGTGATGTCACTAAGTTTAATCTCCAACATGTGTCAGTGCAGAGCTGTGTATCGATCACACGTATTGATTATTGATCTGAGCTGCCGGGTCAGTACAGGCTCAGCAGATGTTACATAAGCAGCTGTCTGTCCTCCTGTCTGTTTGTCTGTTTGTCAGAGGGAAACAACTGCAAGAGAGCAACGCTGGAGACGAGCAGGTAGGACATCTGTCCGTCTGTCCGTCTGTCTGTCTGTCTGTGTCATACTCAACTACAGACTGCTCTTAACTTCAGTGCATAAGGCCACTGTAAAAAATATCTGTCTGTAAACGTCATCATATTTTAGAGGAAATATGAGGCTGTAAACTTGTGTATTTGTACGTGTTCTACTGTGACATCACAAGCACAGGTGTCCTGCATTACAACTCACACGTCTGAAAGAGCAAAAATTCAATGTTTCACATTTATGAAACAAACTTTAACATCACCGTCGTTGAAATGAAAAACATTAAAAAAATAAATAAAATAGGTAGCTAACTGCTAGCAGCTAACAGTTACCTGTTAACACCTAACTGCTAAAAGCTAACAGGTAACTGCTAACAACTAACTGCTAAGATCTAACAGGTAACTGCTAACAACTAACTGCTAAGATCTAACAGGTAACTGCTCACAGTTCTGCTAAAAGCTAACAGGTAACTGCTCACAGTTCTGCTAAAAGCTAACAGGTAACTGCTTACAGCTTGAACAGCTCAAGTGCATTTCCTGACATTTGGCACAAGTGTCACTGTGACTTCTCGAAACCTGTTTTTGGCCATAACTCAAGAGTCCATGCTTTAAACTGGAGAAAACTGGACATGATTCTCGTCTCTTCCTATTTTTATTGTTTCGTAATGAAACAGAAACATGTCGTCTACGTATGTGACCAAACAATAAACTAGATGGCGCTAAAAATCCTCTACAGGTCAAAGTCCTGCGTTCAAAACAAAATCATGTTTGTATTATTAATTTATGTCTCATATATTTAGAATATTATATCTTTGGTTTTCAGATGAGATGCAGTAAAGTATGAGGCGGAGAATAAAGTAAGAGTACATGAGAGCTGCACTGGGAGGAGGGGTTGAGGTGAAATAGTTAATCTGTGGAGGAATGTGTGTAGAGTGTTTCACCTCCCCTCACTTCTCCTTCTTCTCCTCTCAGCTCACACTTTCTCCTCTCCGTCAGGACGACGTGACCTTCACATCCACCCACCATCCGTCGCCCGCAGAGATGCCAGGGACTCTGCCCAGGTTCCCCACCATGCCGGCTTTGCTCAGCTCCCTGCCCCGGGGCATTGACCCACCCAGTCTACCCCGAGGCATCACCATGCCCAGTCTGCCCAGTTTACCCAGCATGCCCCGAGGCATGACCATACCCAGCCTGCCCAGGGGGATGTCGCTGCCGGGGGCCGTCGCCATGTCGACCGTGTCCCAGGCTCCCCGGAGGCTGCTGCAGGACTGCTGCTCTGTGCTGGACCATCAGACACCCGGAGGTACCACTGATACGGACACTCGTCTTTGTTAGTGTGTCGGATCTCAAAAACCATAACTTTCAACTTTAGTCTAAACCTGCAGTATGTGTGTGTAATATTTTATGTATTTACATTATGCATTTAACATTCATAAAACCAAAAGTATCAACTCCAGTATTCATAGTAAAGGCTGTGGTAGGATATGGTAGATTAAAGCAGTGAAGGAGGGAGTCAGCTGTTTAAATGGATTCAGAATCTCTCAATCTACGCCTTTTCCCACCAAAACCATGAGTCCAGTTGTCAACATGAGGATACCACCTGAGAGAGGAGATTCCCCTGAATGCGTAGATGTCTTTTTTATGTTTGTGGTGTCAAAAATGTGATCATGGTCGCAGGTTAGATATCTGGTGCCCTAGCTTTTTCCAGAAATTTCTCATCTCAGTTTACATAGGGGATAATGAGGAAAAACATTGTCGCTCCCTTCACCTGGAGGCTCACTGAGCCGGTTGTGTAAGCGTGAGTAATTCTATTGTCACATGTCTGCGACCAGCACCAATTTGCTTCCTTTAAATTCTGTATGCAGAGTGAAAACTGTGACATTGAGAGCAAATTGTTCCAGAATTTTTAAGATCTTCCAGCCCCTCCACACTCTAGCAATGATGTCACCACTTTAACGATGATGTCACCACTCTTGCTCTCTCCCGTAGACAATCAATCTGAAGCGTCTAAAAAACATCATGAAATACAAACTGCAATTTCTTAAAAACCAAACTACATATATATGTATATATATACATATATATATATATATATATATATATGTATATATATAAACCCGATTCAGCCCGGTAAAGTTCAGAATCTCACAAGCTTTTACGTCAAACTATGGCAAGTTGTTGTGGAATACAACATGCTAACGTTATTAGCACAAGCCTATGGCATTTTACATCGTATAAATTAGCCTAGCTGCTAGCGGACTTTTCCTCCACTCATATGAAGCCAGGGACAACAGCAACATTTAACAAAGGTAACGTTACAAGTTTAAGCTCCATTACAGCTCACAAGGTTCACTGACAAAACAACTGTCTTATACGAAACACGTTTGCAAGCCAATACAACATGCTAACGCTATAAGCACAAGCCTGTGACATATTTCCACTGAGGGACGTGGTTTCAGTTTACAAACATAGACAGGAAGTCTGCATCTGCTATGGCGTTGGAATATAACGTAGACTCTATGTCGATGCAGAGGGGAAAAGTATTTCCTTTGATAGGGATGAATAACATTATGTGTATTCAGGGTTATTATGTCCACCTTTGTTAAATAGTTAAATTTAAGATATCTCAAGAATTTGGCCCAAATGTCCACTTGGACTCAAGAATTACGTGATTACATTTTTGGTGGTCAAAGGTCAAGGTCAGCTTTCATCTGTCTCATTCTCATGAACACGATATCTTAATACCATACCATAGACTTGTGCTAATAACATTAGCATGTTGTATTTGTGGGGACAATGTGTCCAGATAAAGACAAGTGTCCTGTCTGTGTATGTTGTTAAAGTGAAGCTGAGTTGTGTGCTTGTGTTGTCTGGGTGTTTGTGCCACGTTGAGTACGACTGAAGCAGCTTCAGTCCTACAGGTTTCTGATTTGTGTTTCTGCTGGAATGATAAATAAATCCAGAGCAGATTATCGAGCGCTGAGCTGCTGCACATGGCCTGGATCTCTCTCTCACACACACACACACACACACACACACACACACACACACTGAGAATTAATACTTCTCTGTTTTTAGTTTCAATAATAACAAGCAGAAATAATCTTGAATCTCTTAAACATCATTTATTCCAACATTTAATCAGAACGTGGAGATGGACAGTTTTCAATTGACTGTGGATGAAAGGGGGCGGGGTCAGTGTGCGGAGGATTAACTACAACGTGTGTGTGTGTGTGTGTGATGGAGGTGACAGTGTGGATATGAGCTGCAGGAGTCGTCTTCATGTACGGTGAGAAACATTCATATATATTGACTTAATATTTTCATCATGATAAAAATATTAAGTTTAAAAACAGATTCATAACGTGTAGAACTCGACCTGTGTGCTTGACATGTGTTGTCATGTTTACTGATGTGACATGTTTAAATATTAACATGCTGCTGACAAACGTCATGAATCCCTTCAGATATTATTATTTGACTTGTTACGTTTGCTTTAATTAGATAAGTAATACACAGCAGAATATGTTAAACATTAAATGCAGAGAAAGGACTGAAAAAAAGTGTTGGTGGACAACTTGAGAGTTGGCGGATCTGTGTGGAGAGTGTGACAGGAGAGATGCACACTGGTACGTGTCATGTTACGCAACTTGACCTTACATCGATATAAATGGTGTCTTTGGACTGTGGGAGGAAGCCAGAGCACAGGAGAACATGTCAGAGCACCTGGAGGAAACCCACGCTGACACGGGGAGAACATGTCGGAGCTCCTGGAGGAAACCCACGCTGACACAGGGAGAACATGTCAGAGCACCTGGAGGAAATCCACGCTGACACAGGGAGAACATGTCAGAGCACCTGGAGGAAACCCACGCTGTCACAGGGAGAACTTGTCAGAGCACCTGGAGGAAACCCACGCTGACACAGGGAGAATATGTTGGAGCATCTGGAGGAAACCCACGCTGACACAGGAAGAACATGTCGGAGCACCTGGAGGAAACCCACGCTGACACAGGGAGAACATGTCAGAGCACCTGGAGGAAACCCACGCTGACACAGGGAAAACATGTCAGAGCACCTGGAGGAAACTCACGCTGACACAGGGAGAACATGTCGGAGCACCTGGAGGAAACCCACGCTGACACAGGGAGAACATGTCAGAGCACCTGGAGGAAACCCACGCTGACACAGGGAGAACATGTCAGAGCACCTGGAGGAAACTCACGCTGACACAGGGAGAACATGTCAGAGCACCTGGAGGAAACCTACGCTGACACAGGGAGAACATGTCGGAGCATCTGGAGGAAACCCACGCTGACACAGGAAGAACATGTCGGAGCACCTGGAGGAAACCCACGCTGACACAGGGAAAACATGTCAGAGCACCTGGAGGAAACTCACGCTGACACAGGGAGAACATGTCAGAGCACCTGGAGGAAACCCACGCTGACACAGGGAGAACATGTCAGAGCACCTGGAGGAAACTCACGCTGACACAGGGAGAACATGTCGGAGCACCTGGAGGAAACCCACGCTGACACAGGGAGAACATGTCAGAGCACCTGGAGGAAACTCACGCTGACACAGGGAGAACATGTCAGAGCACCTGGAGGAAACCCACACTGACACAGGGAGAACATGTCAGAGCACCTGGAGGAAACCCACGCTGACACGGGGAGAACATGTCAGAGCACCTGGAGGAAACCCACGCTAACACAGGGAGAACATGTCGGAGCACCTGGAGGAAACTCACGCTGACACAGGGAGAACTTGTCAGAGCACCTGGAGGAAACCCACGCTGACACAGGGAGAATATGTTGGAGCATCTGGAGGAAACCCACGCTGACACAGGAAGAACATGTCGGAGCACCTGGAGGAAACCCACGCTGACACAGGGAGAACATGTCAGAGCACCTGGAGGAAACCCACGCTGACACAGGGAAAACATGTCAGAGCACCTGGAGGAAACTCACGCTGACACAGGGAGAACATGTCGGAGCACCTGGAGGAAACCCACGCTGACACAGGGAGAACATGTCAGAGCACCTGGAGGAAACCCACGCTGACACAGGGAGAACATGTCAGAGCACCTGGAGGAAACTCACGCTGACACAGGGAGAACATGTCAGAGCACCTGGAGGAAACCTACGCTGACACAGGGAGAACATGTCGGAGCATCTGGAGGAAACCCACGCTGACACAGGAAGAACATGTCGGAGCACCTGGAGGAAACCCACGCTGACACAGGGAAAACATGTCAGAGCACCTGGAGGAAACTCACGCTGACACAGGGAGAACATGTCAGAGCACCTGGAGGAAACCCACGCTGACACAGGGAGAACATGTCAGAGCACCTGGAGGAAACCCACGCTGACACAGGGAGAACATGTCAGAGCACCTGGAGGAAACTCACGCTGACACAGGGAGAACATGTCGGAGCACCTGGAGGAAACCCACGCTGACACAGGGAGAACATGTCAGAGCACCTGGAGGAAACTCACGCTGACACAGGGAGAACATGTCAGAGCACCTGGAGGAAACCCACACTGACACAGGGAGAACATGTCAGAGCACCTGGAGGAAACCCACGCTGACACGGGGAGAACATGTCAGAGCACCTGGAGGAAACCCACGCTAACACAGGGAGAACATGTCGGAGCACCTGGAGGAAACTCACGCTGACACAGGGAGAACATGTCAGAGCACCTGGAGGAAACCCACGCTGACACAGTGTCAGTCCTGTGATAGTCTGGTGACCTGTCAAGGGTGAACCCCACCTCTCACCCAGTGTCAGCTGGGATAGGCTCCACCCCCGGCGACGCCCAACAGGGTAAGTTGTTACAGAAAATGTCTGAATGAATGAAAAATATATATATAAATCATGAAGAGGCCGCAAGGACCATAGCCACCACCTCCAGAGTAAGGCAAGTCCTGAGGAGTCAGCTGAATGGTCAGAACAAGATCCACATGTACGCACTGCCAGTCATCAGATACCCAGACATATATACATATAAGTATATATATATATATGTATATATATATATATATATATGTGTATATATATGTGTGTGTGTGTGTATGTGTGTGTGTGTGTGTGAGAGAGACAGCCTGTCACTTGTCACGTGTCACGTGTCACGGTGCGGATTTGAACCTGCAGTGACAGTGTGGACTCTTTAAGCTCACGCTAACTAAACAACATAAACACATTATGTAACAAGCCAGCGCAGGATTAAGGCGTAGTATTAATGCCACTGCATTGTAGTGTGTGTGTGTGTGTGTGTGTGTGTGTGTGTCTGTGTGTCTGTGTGTGTGTCATGAGTTGGCAGCTGTCCATTGGCTGATCTCGTTTCTCCTTTAATCTCCCCAAACCTCCAAACCCCATGACACTGAGCACAGAGAGACTGAGTGGTAAAACTGGAGGAAACTTTGGGAGGAAACCAGATCAGAGGTCGACGGACTCCCTGCTGCCCCCCTGAGGCTGAAATAAGGATTTATTTATTGATTTAAAACAGGCTTTTATTTTGAAATTCGTGTGTTTGATCCAAGAAGCCTCCTGTTTGAATATGTAGTCGATTTCCTCCATGTTTCACTTGTGAATCCATTCTTTTTTTGTAAATCTCAGTCCACAAATCAGTTCTTAGTTAAGCCACACTGTTTTCATTTTTTTTCAGTTTGTGTATTTCCAGATTTGTTTAATATTTGCAAAATATTTTCTTGTTTTTTGGTTTTTTTTCAAATAAATTGTACAAGTACAATATTTGTTAATCAGTTCACAAAAATAATATAGACATTCATCTAACACCATATAGGCCTATATTTTATGGTATAGTGTTTTTTTGAAAGTAATTGTAACTGGTTTTGAAAGACGTTGTTATGTTATTACCTGTCATCGGGGTGCTCCAGCTTCCTCCCACAGTCCAAAGACATGCAGGTTATTTGGTTAATTATACATCACCTGTGCTTCTGGTTGCAGGGCTGTGCGGTTGCTGCTGGGCATTGCGTCCTCGCTACAAGCGACTGGTTGATAATATTTTCCCAGAAGACCCGGAGGTAAACACTTCTATGTTTAATTAAAGAGTCAGTTCACCCAAAACGACCTTCGTCTGTTGGCAGTGGTATCCATCTGTGCAGATAGTTGAGATTGGTCAACTTTTTAAGACAAATCCCTAAAAACTACTTCTATTGATAGACACGTACAGGTGCCATAATGTGTTCATCTGGGTAGAATGACCCTTTAACATGAGCAGGTGATTTTGTTATTTCTCATGGTCTGCCTGCAGGAAAACAAAATTACTTTAACAAAACTTTGTTTTCTCATCACACACTTTAACGTTACTGCTTTTATTGTATTATTGCTACATGGCTTTTTGTGTTTTTATCATGAGGTGGGAATCACCAGATGACAAGATATTATTGTGATATTGTGATATGCTGAGTTTTGCCATACGATGTACTGTGATTAATCACCTTTTTTTTCCAACTGCAAATTATTTTCCAATGAAAAACATTGTCACCAAAAATATGAGCAAGATGCCCCCATAAACCCTTTAAAACGTTTAGCAAAGTGTCCCCATAAACCCTTTAAAACGTTTAGCAAAGTGTCCCCATAAACCCTCAGTGTTACTGGATGTGTGTGTTCAGGACGGGCTGGTGAAAGCCAACATGGAGAAGTTGACGTTCTTCGCTCTGTCTGCGCCGGAGAAACTTGACCGCATCGCCGCCTACCTGTCAGAGCGACTGACCCGAGAGCTGAACCGCCACCGCTACGGGTCGGTACTCACAGCACCACGACAACAACAACATGCTGACAGGTGTAACAGGCGGCTGACGTGTGTGTGTGTGTGTGTGTGTGTGTGTGTGTGTGTGTGTGTGTGTGTGTGTGTGTGTGTGCAGGTATGTGTGTATAGCGATGGAGGCTATGGAGCAGCTGCTGCTGGCGTGTCACTGTCAGAGCATCAACCTGCTGGTGGAGAGTTTCCTCAGCACGCTACGTCTGTTGCTGGAGGCCGACAGGCCACACCTCCACATCCTCGCCACCTCCTCTGTACGTACCACACCTCCACATCCTGCCCACCTCCTCTGTACGTACCACACCTCCACATCCTGCCCACCTCCTCTGTACGTACCACACCTCCACATCCTCGCCACCTCCTCTGTACGTACCACACCTCCACATCCTGCCCACCTCCTCTGTACGTACCACACCTCCACATCCTCGCCACCTCCTCTGTACGTACCACACCTCCACATCCTGCCCACCTCCTCTGTACGTACCACACCTCCACATCCTGCCCACCTCCTCTGTACGTACCACACCTCCACATCCTGCCCACCTCCTCTGTACGTACCACACCTCCACATCCTCGCCACCTCCTCTGTACGTACCACACCTCCACATCCTGCCCACCTCCTCTGTACATACCACACCTCCACATCCTCGCCACCTCCTCTGCACGTACCACACCTCCACATCCTGCCCACCTCCTCTGCACGTACCACACCTCCACATCCTGCCCACCTCCTCTACACGTACATGTGTCTGTCCTGAAATCCTCAGCTGTACTGACTCGTGCTCCGTCTGTCATGCAGTTTGTGAAGTTCGCCAACATCGAGGAGGACACGCCGTCGTATCACCGCAGCTACGACTTCTTTGTGTCTCGCTTCAGTGAGATGTGTCACTCGGAACACGAAGACGCCGACATCCAGAACAAGTCAGTGAGCTGTCCTCCATTTGTTAACGACCTCTGCTGAGTTCATTCATTCATAATAACGAGGTTAATGTCCCTCTGTTACCATGGTGACCAACTAAAGACGAAACACTAAAAATAAACAATCATACTGTTAACATCTGAGGGTCTGACTAATACCTGGAACAGTAGTTACATCCCATAAAGTTCTTATGCCATGGAATAAATTAATTACCTTTTTTTTTTTTTTTTTAAATAACTTTCAAGCTCAAGAATGATCTTATTGGAATTTGGTGGTCAAAGATCAAGGTCACTGTGACCTCGTCTGTCTCATTTTTGTGAACACGATATCTCCAGAACACCTTGTGGCAGGTCTTCAAATTTGGCACAAACTTCTATTTGGACATAACAATAAACTGATTAGAATTTGATGGTTGAAGATCAAGATCACAGTGACCTGACCCATCAGATACTCATGAGCACAATCTGTGAAGAACACCTTGTGGCAGTTCTTCAAGTTTGGCACAAACATCAACTCGGACTGAAGTGGTTTTAAATGTGTGTGTGTGTGTGTGTAGGATCCGTGTGTCGGGGATCCGTGGTCTGCAGGGCGTGGTCAGGAAGACGGTGGATGACGAGCTGCAGGTGAACATTTGGGAGCCTCGTCACATGGAGCAGATCGTCCCTGCTCTGCTGGTCAACCTGCAGCGCCGGCTTGCACACACCAACAGGTACACAGAGTTTTACCTGGACACTGAGTCACATGTTTCACTCAGGTGTCTTACCTGTGTGTGTGTGTGTGTGTGTGTGTGTGTGTGTGTGTGTGTGTGTGTGTGTGTGTGTGTTTACAGTGAGTCTCCAGCGGAGCAGACTGAGGTGTGTTTCAGGGAGCTGTTGAGTCGAGCTGCTTATGGACACATTAACAACGCTATCAGACCTGTGCTGATGTAAGATACACACACACACACGGGCACACACACACACACACACACACACACACACACACACACTGTAGTATCAGTGGTACTCTGTGTGTGTTTTTAGGCACCTTGACAGTCACAGTCTTTGGGAAGGACGAAGCTTTGCTGTTCAGTGTTTTCAGATCATCATGTTCTCCATCCAGGTCAGTAAGTACACTGACTGTAGTACTGATACCTCCTGAAGTACACTACTTTATTCATCTTAACTGCACTGACCTTAACTGTACTTAAATGTGTTGACTGTGGCTTTTTTTCACTGATGTACCTGAGTTGTACCTGAACTGAAGTGAACTCTGCCCCCCTCAGTCCCAGCACTCCCACCTGGTGATCCAGCAGCTGCTGGGTCACCTGGACGCTAACAGCAGGAGTCCGGCGTCAGTCCGAGCTGGGATCGTGGAGGTCCTGTCTGAAGCTGCTGTTATAGAAGCTTCTGGATCTGTAGGTAGGTGTGTTGGTATCTGCTGCGTGCACACATGAAGGGTAACACTTCCACCAGTACTTATCTGTGTGTGTACGTGCACTGTAGGTCCCACTGTGCTGGAGGTGTTCAACACGTTACTGCGACAGCTCAGGCAGAGCGTTGACTACCAGCTGACCGGTTACTACGACAACGCCGGAAAACACAAAACCACCTCGACTGAAGAGAAGACGCTGCAGGACGCCGTCATAAAAACTATCGGTGAGGCTCTGCTTGTGTTTTGTTTTCCTGCTGTTACTGAACAGTTTTTACTGGAACCGCTCCGTCTCGATTTACACTCTCTGTCCAGGATCCTTCGCCAACACGCTGCCCGTCTACCAGAGGTCAGAGGTCATGCTGTTCATCATGGGAAAGATCCCTGTTCCTGGAATCTACCCCGCCCTGGGGTCACCCAACGCCGGGTAGAGCCCCCGTTCCATGTTTTAAACATTCGTACCAGCTGCAGACGAACATGTGCAAAGTGGTCACATGTCTGTGTGTGTTTCAGGTTTGAAGGCAGCAGAATGATCCAGGTGATGTTGCTCAAGTCTCTGCTCCAGGTGAGGTGACTCTGATCTACCACACTACCCAACTACTGATCTGGCTGCTGAAAAATGTACTTCCTACCAAAATACTTAATGAGCAATTTACTGAACTACCAACCTACCAACTGAACTACCTATAGTACCAAACTAATTACTTAGAAATGTACACTACCTGCTGAACTACCACTTTATCTGTTGAAATACAATCTAGTCGCAAACAGTCACCTTACTCAACTCCCCACAAAAATATTTACTGAACTACCAACTTATCAACTGAACTACCTTAGGTATCAAACTACCCACTTTCTGATTAACCTACCTCCTTAACTACCAAAATACATACTGAACTACTTACCAATCTAACAACGCATCTACTGAAATGCCTCTGGCACCAAACTACCTACTTACCTATCTACCCACCTACTGAACTACCCACCAATCATCCCTTGAACCAAACTACCCACCAGAATGCCTACAAATAAAACTACTTACTGAATCACCAAACTACCACCCTTGAAACTACCGACTGATCTACGTAATTGCAAAAGCAGCGACTGAACAACACCGCACATTACCAACCAATGTATAAATACAAAAGTCCTCTCCTCTGTGTGAAAGACATGACAGTCTATGACCTGTATCTTCCTCCTCCTCTTCCTCCTCCTCCTCCTCAGGTGTCAGAGCGGTATGAAAGCAGTAACCTGTTGACGGCGCTGCCCTCTTCCTTCCTGGAGCCCCTGCTGTCCTTCACTCTGATGGAGGACCCAGAGATCCGTCTGCTGGTCCTTTCCATCCTCACCTCACTCATTGACAGACGCCACAATGCCACCAGACTCGGCGCTGCCAGGTATGACGCAGACACGGTGATCAGATAGGACTGGTCCTTGTGGGTTTACTAGTGATGTTGAAGTCTGTGGTCGGTTGGTGCCACCTCGTGGCAGACAGGTGTTAGTGCACACAGCTGCTGGATGTCTGTAAATCACTGTGTCTGTGTTTACAGCGTGACGTTTGATGTCTCGGCTTTGGAGCTGAAGGAGGACAGGTGCTCCCGACAGGACAACTTGTTCATCAGGAAGGTGAGAATGAATACACACCTGTACTTTAAATACAGGTAAAGTAAAATACAAAATGAGGGAGATAAAATAAGATCCCTAAAACCGGCCACAGCCAGAGCATGTGAGCACAGCTGAGCGGGTGAAAATTTCCACTCCTCTCTCTCAGACCCGTCACTTTGCGCCACTCGTCCGCTCCGCTTGGTTCTGCACATTCTTCGCTCTACTCCATCAGAAATTTTAGCCCGCTCCACTCGCTCACCACTCCGCTCAAAAAAACTGTGTCGTACTACCCTAACCTGTAATCTTCTATTCACAAATAACACCCTTTCGGCAGGGTGGAAATAAGTCAAAGTGTAGAGGAGACGGACCGGGTTACGCGGCCGACCTCCGGGGAAGCCCTCTGACCTCTCCCCGCAGTTTGGGACTGTTCTCCAAGGTACCGCTGCTTCTCCTCTCAGTTTCTTTTCTGAAGTACACAGTAAACTCCATAGTTTTGAAAGAAAATAGTGTGGGTGTGTGCAGGTGCAAAGATGCATTCTGGATGGGGCATGAGCGACCGGAGCGAAATTGGAGCGAGAGATAAGGCTCCACTCCACCTTTTAAAAAAATAGCCGCTCCTCACTCAACACAAAATCCTTCCGCTCCGCTCACATGCTCTGGCCACAGCTATTGCTGGCGTGAAGGCATAAAGATCAGATTTACTTTCTATGCAAACAGACATGGTCACAGTGACCTTGACCTTTGATCGCCAAAAACTAATCAATTCATTGTTGAGTCATATGTCCAATCTTTGTGAACACCATATCTATGGAATGCCTCGAGGGAATTTCTATAGATTTGGCACCAACATCCAATTGGACTTGATGATGAACTCGTTAGATTTTGGTGGTCATAGGTCAAAGGTCAAGGTCACTGTAACCATGTCTCTCCCATTCTCTTAAACATGACATCTCAAGAACAGCTTGAGGAAGTTTCTTCAATTTGGCACAAATGTTCACATGAACTCAACAATGAACTGATTAGATTTTGGAGATCATAGGTCAAGGTCGCTGTGACCTTGCATCCATCTCATTCTCTGAAACATGACATCTCAAGAACAGCTTGAGGAAATTTCTTCAATTTGGCACAAGTGTCCACTTGGAATCAGCAATGAACTGATTAGATTCTGGTGGTCAAAGGTTACAGGTCAAAGGTCTGTGTTACTGTGATCTCTTTCGTCTCATTCCTTTTTGCTCACTCTGCTGCAGTTTTTGTCAGTACTTGTTTCTGTCATCTGTACTTCTTGCAGCATGCGCAGCGTCTCTACCGTCACATCTACCTCACCTGTAAGGAGGAGAGCAGTGGGCGGGGCCACTACCAGGCCCTTGGCACCTTGCTGGCTGTAGTCAGTCTGGAACTGGCCAATGAGGAGGTGGTGGTAGACCTGATCCGCCTGGTCCTCGCTCTGCAGGTGCACACAGCTTCCTTAATAGTAATGATGATGGTGAGGTTGAGCTGCTCTCTGACTAACTGTGATTGGCTGGTCAGGAGCTGGCATTGTCCAATCAGGAGTGTCTGTCAGTGTTCAACCGCTGTGGAGTTCATGCCATCTGCGCCGCCTTCCTCCACCTGTTGTCCCAGCTCGGTCCTCCTCCACCTCTCCACCATCATGTCACACAGGTAAATCCCGAGTAGGGGCAAGCAAGTCTCGAGTCAAGTCTCAAGTTAAGACAGGCAAGTCCAGAGTCTATTCAGTAGTCAAGACATGCAACTCCCAAGTCAAGTCCCAAGTCAACACAGGCAAGTCCTGAGTCAAGTCACTCGTCAGGACAGTGAAATCCAGAGTCAAGTTCTATGTCAGGACAGGCAAGCCCTGAATCAGGTCCCAAGTCAACACAGGCAAGTCCTGAGTCAAGTCCCAAGTCAACACAGGCAAGTCCAGAGTGAAAAATATTCCTGCTGCATTAACGTGTCGCTGCAGGTGTTAAAGGTAGTGCTGATTTTATTTCCTGTTGTGTAGTTGAATCTACAGAGAGGAATCATATTCTAAAATTTAGATTGTGTGTGCGCAGGTGATCGAGAGTCGCCAGGGTGGCGCGTCACACCTGCTGCCCGAAGACGTTTTTTGTGACAAGCCCAGGTAGATAACGTGTTTATGTAACATGAGACGTCTTGTATTTAAAATAGTCTTTGTGTCTGCCACCACAATTTATTAAGTGTGTGTGTGTGTGTGTGTGTGTGTGTGTGTGTGTGTGTGTGTGTGTGTGTGTCAGACTGCCAGAAGGTGAGCTGAAGGTAGACGAAACCTTTCTGTTCATCCAGTCGAAGATCTGTGAGGCTCTGACAGGAAGCAGCTACAGCCCACACACCGAACGCCTCAACACACCCTACACACCTCAGATAACAGGTACACACACATTTTGTACACATACAGGCTGTTTCACAGCATCTTTTGGTTGCTAGGTAACGACATTGTTGTTTCACTGAGACTTCAAGTCCAGCCACTACTGCAGGGAGCAGCACACAGAACACTAGACTTTAGTCCTCCTGAACTGAAGAAGTTCCCAAGTTAAGACCAGATTCAGGTCCCAAGTTGTGAAGGGCAAAGCCCGTGTCAAGTCCTGAGTCAAGACAGGTAAGTCTCAAGTCTATTTAGTGGTCAAGACAGGCAAGTATATTGTAAAGTACAAAGTCAAGAAAGGTAGGTCCCTAGTCAAGTCACTTGTGGAGTCCCATTTCAAGATTGTCAAGTCCCTTGTCAAGAAGTCCTGAGTTATGTCCACAGTCAAGACAGGCAGGTCCTAAGTCAACTCCTAAGTCAAGACAGGCAGGTCCCACGTCGAGTCTGATGTCAAGACAATTGAGTTTTGAGTCAATTCTCAAGTTGAGAAGGCAAGTGTCAAATCCCAAGTCATGTCCTGAGTTAAGTCCCATGTCAGGACAGTGTTACGGTGATTCGGTCTGTAGATGATAACACCAGTGTTAGACTTTATTTATAAAACTGTTTTCTTTATGAAGTCACATCGTCTTTTTCTGGAAAAAAAACCACAAAAGCGAAAACAGCAAGACCAACAATAAAATCAAATGTAAACAACAGAGGGATCATAAACACATACAAACACAGACCCACTGTGTGCGTTTCAGATGAGGACCGTCTGTCCAAGAGGAAGAGTATTGGGGACGTCATCTCTCTGCAGATAGACATGGACCCTCAGTACTGTCCTGATACAGAGCAGGTACCTGTCCGTCTGTCCGTCCATCTGTCCTTCAGTTTGTTTGTGTGTCTGCTGATATCTCTCTCTTGTGTAGAAACCTCAGGTGGAGCAGATCACCTTCGAGACGCTGAAGAACGCCATTGGTAACTGAATCATACATCTAAACATATGTCCCTCTCTGTCCTTCACACCGGACCTTTAACTCCCGTAACTGTAGCTAATGTGCAGAGACATGGTGAAATTAAACACAGCTTCATTTAAAGATTTTATTCTTTAATTGTTCTCCAGAGGACAGAGGGAGTGCGGAGGAGGAGGAGAGGCGGAGGAGGATGCAGGTGGTGGAGAGGTTTCAGACGGCTCCGTTTGAGGAAATCGCCGCTCACTGTGGAGCCAGGGTGAGTGACCTCTGACCTCTGAGACTAGGTTTCTCATAGGTCAGCTCAAGAGTTGGGTGGTCTGGATGGTTGGTACTCTGCCGGTCAGTCAGCTGATACCTGAAACCAGGTGGGTAGATGAGTCAGTCTGTCTGCACCTGATCAGGATCATGAGGTTTTACCAGCAGTGACGCTGCGACCTCTCTGTCTGACTCAATTACTTGCTTTGGCGCAAACGTCAGGTTGGACTCAAGAATGAATTGATTATATTTTGTTTGTCAAGTGGAGGTAACTTTGACCTCATTTTTATTCTTGTGAATGGGATATCTTAACACCTTGAGGTAATTCCTTTAAATATGGCACAAATGTCGTCTTGGACTCAAGGATGAATTGATTAGATTTTGGTGGTCAAAGGTCAAGTCATTGTTATTTCCTTCTTACTACTCTGAATGTGATATGTTCAGAAGATCAAGAGGGAATCTTTTTCAAATTTGGCACAAACGTCCACTTGGACTGGTTAGATTTTTGGATTAGAGCTGCAGTGGAAACTGACCTCAGTTAGGGACTAAAGTCTGGATTGATTTTTGAATGTGATAAAACTGTCTTGTCACACTTTGGCACACGGTACTTTCTGTCCTTGCAGACGTTGCTTCAGGCTAAACTGGACCAGGTCTTCAACTTGATCATCCGTCCTCCTCCGTCTCCGTCTGGACACTCACCGCCTCGCTCAACACCTCTCTACGAGATGAAATTTCCTGACCTCTGTGTCTATTAGACCTTCTTTCCTTTCCTTGTGTGATGTGTCCTTGTAGGTGGCAGAGGAAGGAGGTAGGAAAGGAGATGAATCAGATTTAACTAAGGGACTGATTGACCAACCTGTTGTTGACCTTCTGTGGTGTTTCCTGTTTTAATGTCTGTTGCTCCTTCAGTTTGAGCTCTGCACCAAAAAATCTGCACCAATAAAACATCAAATGTTTATTGTTTCTTTTGACGTTAATATTCTGACAGCGCAGTTCCACCAGTGCAGTCTCATAAACACAATATCTGAGGAGCGCCTTAAAGGAATTTCCTTGATTTAGCACAAACGTCCACTTGGATTCAACAATGAACTGAAAAGGTTTTGGTGGTCAAAGGTCAAGGTCACTGTGACCTTGCGTCCATCTCATTATTGTGAATGCAATATCTCAAAAACACTTTGAGGGAATTTTCTCAAATTTGGCACAAACATCCACTTAGAGTCAACAATGAACGAATTAGAATTTTGTGGTCAAAGGTCAACGTCACTGCGACCTTATTCTTATTCTTCTGAATGCGATATCTCATGAATGCCTTGCAGGATTTTTTTTTTCAAATTTGGCACAAATAACCACTTGGATTCAACGATAAACTCAACTTGGTCGAAGGTCAATGTCACTGTGACCTCACGTCCATCTTATTGTTGTAAATGCAATATCTCAAGAACACCTTGAGGGAATTTCTATAAATTTGGCACAAACATTCACATGTTGGGTAACCACAGAAAAAAAAAGCGACAGATTCTTCTTTTGCTCGTAAACAATTTTTTTTGTTTTTATTTACAGTTATTTACAGAAATCAATAAATATCTAAACATTTTTGTTGCTCTGTCGTCACCGCTGTCAGTTGCTCAGCGTCAGAGCTTTTCATTGGTCCATTATTTGTCTTACAAAGAGCCTCCCTGACCAATGAGAACTCTTCGCCGCCTGTCAGTCATCTGTGTCCTCTTCTGTCACTTCCTGTCACTTCTGCTGCTGTCCGTCTTTGTTGATGACGGTTTTGAAGAGCGTGAGCAGCGGCCTCTGACTGCGCTCGTTCCAGCTCTTCATGAAGCCGCCATAGCGTTTCCTGGCCGGCGGGCCGCTCCAGCCGAAATGTTTCATCCTGTATGAACTGTCCTTCTTCTCCTGGTCGCTGCCCAGGAGCTGCTGCTCCTTCTCCCTCACCTCCTGCGCCTCCTCATCCTCTACTGCCGCCAGCAGCGCACTGGCCAGCTCCCTCCTCCTCATCTCCCCGGGAAACACCTCTGTGGACTCCTCCTCCAAGCCATTGGAGGTGTAGACTTTGACCGGGCGGCGTTTCCGACCGATGGGCTTCCCCCAGCGGAAGTGCTCCATGGAGTAGGAGCGTTTGGCCTGAGAGGAGGAGGAGGAGGAGGAGGAGGAGGGTTCTGAGGGAGGAGGAGGCTGGAGGTGGGCATTGCCGGGGATGACAGGGGTCTCGGCGGTGAGGTCGGAGCGACACAGTTGCATGCACTCCTGCAGGAAGAGATGAGATGGAGATGGAGAGGTGGGAAATCAAATTTAATTTCATCATTATTTTGTTACTATTATGTTGAAACAGTGCGACGCTTTAGGATGGAAGGTTTAATTGTTTTGGGGTTTTTTGTATGTGTGAAGTAGAATAAAAATGTATTAACAACCATGGAAAAAATATAACAATATGTGATAGTTAAAGAATTAAAAAAATAATAATAAAGAAAACTAACTTAAAAAAAAAGGATTCATAAAAAGTAACAAAAAACTGCAATAACCATTATTAGAATAATTGAAAAAAGTACAAACAAGATTTTTAAAAAAGGGAAAATTAATTGTTATTAAATATTAAAAAAGTAAAAAACTGCTTTTTAAAAGGCAAAATAGTAATTAGATATTTTTTAAAAGGTAAAAAGTATTCAAAGAAAAAACAAAAACTATTATTTATAAAATAATTATTAAAAAATAAAAGTAAAATAATCAGATAGTCGCCATTTTAACGAAGGAAAATAAAACAAACTGGTAAAAAAAAAAAAAAAAAAGAAGAAGAAATGAAAGACCAACAAAGACAAATGATTGTTTTTGGGAGAGAATATAGTTGTAAAGATGTTCCCGTGTGTTGAGTGTGTCTAATAAACAGTTATAATAGCAGTTATAAATGTAAATGATTGTGTTACCATCACGCTGCTCTCAGAGTTCAGCTCTTGGCACCTCGGATGGTCCCAGCACTGACTGACAGCTCCTCTGGCCACGCCCACAACAGCAATGGTCACCAATAGCCACGCAAGACACATTTTCCTGTCCCTGGCCAATTAGACACACATGAAGACTGGTCATATTTTGAGGTTTTCATTTCATGCTTTAATAATTTTCATCATACATTTATAATGAAAAAATAAAAACCAATTTATCTAAATATTTTTAAAATACACACATCAAAATAATGTCATAAAAGTACAGACTTAATTTCATATAATTAAATATGATATGCGTTTATTTTTTAAAATTAATTCTTAAGCTTATATATATATACATATATATATATATATACATATATATATACATATATATATATATATATATATATATATATATATATGTATGTATGTTTGTATATACATATGTATGTATGTATGTGTATATATATATTATATAAGATATAAAAGAAATAAGAATAATAAGAAAAGTACAAACATGTTTTTTTAAAAGGTAAAAAAAGTAATAAAAATATGTTGATATTTCTTATTTCACTTATTTTTAGGAATATTGTACTTGTATATTCCTTAGTTATACCTGAATCTTTATTTTGACTCACTATTTTAATGTTTCTGTATTTATTGCAAAAAGAAAAAACGTTTATAGAAAGAGTATTAATAATTACAAAAGTACAAAGGGGAAAAAATAATAATAGTAATGAAATAGTAAAAGAGTAAAAAACAGTTTTAAAAAGGCAAAATAGCAATAAAAATAATTTCTAAATGTAAAAGAATTATTTAAAGAAATAACAAATGAAATTGAAAAAAACCCCAATTTATTATTTATTAGATAATAATAGAAAATTAAAGTAAAAAATTAGATAGTTGCAATTTTATAGAAGGAAAATGAAACAAAATAAACAGTAAAAAAGTAATAATAATTTAAAAAGTTACATTTTTTAAAAGGTAAAAAAATAAAAACAAAATATAAATAAATTACAATAAACGGGACTCCCTTTGCACAGCCAGTTTCAGGAATCAGGTGCTGATCGGCCACAGGAACATATTAGTCAAAACATCAACATAGACCACCGCACACTGAACTGAATTGCTGTGATTTTATTCAGAGCGAACTACGCGTTTCGCCCGTGGCTTCTTCAGGTTCGCTCTGTGTTTATGCTGAGCGAACCTGAAGAAGCCACGGGCGAAACGCGTAGTTCGCTCTGAATAAAATCACAGCAATTCAGTTCAGTGTGCGGTGGTCTATGTTGATGTTTTGATAAATAAATTACAATAAAATCATTCCTTAGTTAAACGTAAAACTCCTGAAAAGTATTAATAATGAAAAAAGGGAAAAAAAAGGTTTTTTAAATTGTAAAAAAGTAATAATAATAAAAACATGTAAAAGAAAGTGATAACCATAATTAGAATAATAAAAAAGTACAAACAAGATTTAAAAAACGGTTAAAAAAAGAGTAATAAAATTACTTCGACATTTTTAATTTATTTTTTTATGAATATTGTATTTATATATTGTATTCCTTAGTTATAATTTGATTATTTTGGTGTTTCTGTATTTATTGCACATGTTATTATATTTCATTTATTGATATCTTTCTTTAAGTTTAATAAAAAATATAATATATATATTTTTAACAAAGCTTATCCTTCATAATTTATATTTTTAACTTAATATTCTGTGTAATGTTTTAAAGATTTTGTTTTATATAAACTTCTCTGCGTTTAATCACTTTTTCTTTTTGTTCCGTCAATTTCATAAATTTTTCCATAGATTGTGTTATATTAATCATTATTTATTTAGTTTTAAAAATGTCAATTTCTGACTTCTGTTTCAGTTAGTGCTCATTCAGTGGATATTTTCTGACTCAGATGGCGTTAAGGTTTGGAAATGAACTTGAAAAAAAAGAATATGTAAATAATAATGAATATTCTCACCACGCTGTCCCTTCTCCTTGTCTCCTTGTTTCCTTGTCTCCTTGTCTTTTTTTCTTCTGTCTCTTTTTCTTCTGTCTCTTATTGCTGGTGCTTTCTTGATGTTTGGCCGTTGGACGGAGAGTTCTGTTGTTCTGACAATTCTGCTCACTTTTGTACTCTGTCGGCCAAGGACACACACACACACACACACACACACACACACACACAAAATCAATGAACTATCACCCCCCACACACACACACACACACACAAACACACATGCAGACTCTCCACCATGACGTCCTTGTGACTCCAGACTCTGATCACTCAATCACGTCCAGTTTTTGTCTCGTTCCCACATCAGGACAAAGATTTATGATTTGAAGTGTATTTTACATTTTGAATAAACAGACTTTATGATGTCATGTTTATCTGCTGTGTGTGTTTCCAGCCTTTATCAGGACAACAGATTCAGTTAAGACAAATAAAAAAGCAACAGAGTCTTCCTTTAAGTGAGCTTCAAACAGACTGTACCACGTCTTCCCAGGATGAAGGTCCACTGTATGAACCTCCTTTTACCGCTGCGGTGTTAAATGTCAGCCGGCAGGTTTGGCAGATTAACACTGAACTGTCATGTCGTCACCACAGGGGAGACGCACAGGTGGAGGTGTACAGTTACACACTCACACACCTGCTGCAGCTTCTTGCCTTTGTCTGAAGTCTTAGGGTTTTATCTCAGAAAACAAACAGCCAGGGACACGTGGAGAATGTTACGACCACCTGGGTACTCTGTAAGACTCAACGGCCAACAGTCTCTGAGGCTCTAACACCACCTGGAGGCTCTATGTCCATTAGATTGTCCAAACTGTCTTGTCTTGTCCTGTCATTCCTTGTTTTATATCCTGTCTTGCGGTGTTGTGTCGGGTTTTGTCTTATGTCCTGTCTCGTCTTGCAGTGTCTTGCTGTGTTGCATCTTATCTTATACCCTGTCTCGTCTTATCAATCACTTAAATTAATTTTATTTATAAAGCCCAGTATCACAAATCACATACGACAGGGGCGCCCAACCTTTTTTTAACCAAAATCTACTTTTAGAGTTGCCTGTCGATATCTACAAGTTCACATAGGAAGCTGTATCCAATGCCAACAGTCTATCTACACATTTATGCACACAACAAACAGAAAACCCATCCAGATATAATAAGAAGTTGCATAAATGTATTTACCTACCTCAGTGGGGTCCCTGGCACTGGGAGGAGGCAGCTAGTTTCTCGCAGTCAGGGCAGTAGGAGCTGGTTGCCAGCCTTAAGGAGGCCACAACATGGTCATCTGTCATTGTGGATCTGTGCTTCGACTTGATGATTTTCATGTGAGACAAAGCAGCCCCCTCTGGCTGTGCATATTCTGCATGTTTTGAAAGCTTCAGAAAATCCCTGATTTCAGGCAACAACTCACTGAACCTTGCCATAAATGTACCTCTGCTAAGCCATGTCACATCTGTGTGAAGCAGCAGGTCGGTGTGTTCTGCACCTGTCTCCTCCAAGTGAGCCCTGAATAACCTTCTCTGTAGAGTCCTGGCCCGAACAGAGCGTACGATCTTCATAGCAACATCCATCGCTTCTCTCATGTTTAAAATCTTCCCACACAATGCTTGCTGGTGAATTATATAATGATAATTAAGGATGTCCAGGAAAGATTCACTTTGTTTGCACAGTGCAGTGAACCCACTAGTGCGGCCTACCATCACTGGAGTGCCGTCAGTTGTGATGGAGATGAGCTTGAAGAGAGGCAGTTGGCTCTTGTTAACAACCTCTATGAAAGCGATGAAAACATCTTCGTCTCTTGTGTGTCCTTTCAATGCTCAAAATTGTGAGTAGCTCTTCTTTGGTACTCATGTCGTCAAAAACCATTCTGATGAAAACACATAACTGTGCCACATCCACCATATCAGCCGACTCGTCCAACTGGAGGGAGAAACACTCACATGCCTCAATGTCCTTCTTCAGTTGCCCCCCAACATCCTCTGCCGTTGCCTCACACCGCCATGTAACAGTGTTCCGGGATAACTGCACGTCCTTAATAGCGCCAATGATCTCCGCTTTGCTCTTAAACTCATCAAAGAGTGCATCTGCAGCCTCAATGAAAGCTTCTTTCACAACTTCGCCGTCCTTGAAAGACTTTTTGTGTCTAGCAAGAACGTGACTGACTCGATATGATGCCTGGTAGAAATAGACTGCTGCGCTGCAAGCTGACTCTACAATTCCCGCACTTTGCGAGTGCGTAGAGCAGTTTAAGCAGGAAAATCTGTCTCATAGCTTTTGTGCACTGTTTTGAAATGGCGCTCTGAATGAAAATGGTAGGTTTTCGATTTTTAGGCTTCTGCGATCTACTAGTTGATCGCAATCGACTGGTTGGGCACCCCAGGCATACGACATCCCTCTGTCCTTTGGACCCTCACAGCTGGTCAGGAAAAACTCCCCAAAAAACCCTTTAACCCCTTTTATATCTTGTCTTGTCCTGTCCTGTCCTGTAATGTCTTATTGTTAATATTGTGTGTTGTGTCTTGTCGTGTCTTTTCTTGTCTTATATCTCATCTTGTATCTTTTCTTATATCTCATCCCGTCTCGTCTTGGTTTCTTTCGTCTCATCTTGTCCCGTCTTGTCCCGTCTTGTATCTTATCTTATGTCCTGTCTCGGCTTGCCTTGTCCCTCACCTTGCCTCCTCACGTCTTGTCTTGTCTTGTCTCGTTTCACCTCGCCCCTCGCCCTTCCTCGCTCCGTCCAGTCCAGGTCATCCCATCCTGTCCTGCCTCGCCTCGTCTCCTCTTGTCCATTTCTGTCCTGGCACATGTTGCTCTTGTTTTTAACATTGTCAGACGTTTCTTCAGATTTTATGAAAAGTCGTCAGTCGTTTCTTCAGATGTTATAAACAGTCATCAGACGTTTTTTCAGATTTTATGAAAAGTCGTCAGTCGTTTCTTCAGATTTTATAAACAGTCATCAGACGTTTCTTCAGATTTTATAAAAAGTCGTCAGTCATTTCTTCAGATTTTAGAAATAGTGGTTAGTCGTTCTCTGCAGCTGAACCGAAGCCTACGTTTTTCAGGTCAGTTGGTCACTGCAGTCGTTTCTCTGAAGTGCTTTTTTTTGTTTTGTTTATGTAATGGCACAAATTGAGCAGCGTCTGTGGGCAGGCAGGTAAATATGAAGCCATTAGAGCGCTCACACAGCCTTGACTCTCCATTCAGGCCATTACAAACACAAACACACACTCTGGCAGAGACATTTTAACGAGTGGAAGCACTTTACTCACCAGCTGCATTCATTTCATTCACTCAGGCTTTCTGTGACGTCTTCACCTCCGTTAATCTCTATTAAAAATACACTTCGTTCAAAGAAGCGCTGAAGCAGGAGGGTACACCCACCGACAGAGACGGGTCTGAGGGGAAAATGATAGAAAATAAAACCAGTAATTTTTCTTTGAAAAACATGAATGTATTCAGGTCAGATCCTTAATATGCTCAGCTACATGTGAAATTAAAAATCTGAGATGTTTCTAGTATACACATATTCAAGTAGAGATGGTAGGATATTGGTTCAAATAGAAGCAGAAATAAAATTGTAACAACACACATCATATAAGAAGATAACAGCAGATAATAAATGTGAATGGCAACAAAATCTAATTGAGCTTCATTTTTCTATTGATGTTGGTTGCACGTCTGAGGCAGGGAGAATGGATGACTGAGACAGAAGAAAAAAATGAAAGTGAGTCAAAAAAGGAACTGATAATAAAATAAAAAATAAGAGAAATACAAATACAGAAGAGAAATAAAGGTAAATAAAAAACAAATGAATTCAATGTGATGAAAGCAAGGAAAATGTAAGAACTAATGCAGCTGTGTGTTACTGATGTTTTACACATTGTGTTTGGGTTGTTTGTCATACACATGGTTCATAGCAGTATTACAGCAGCGATAGTCATAGTAAGAATTAAAAAAAATATTCACACAGTCTAATTATTTTAACAATACAGCTAGCTGTAGTCATGGTTATTATTATCATTACATCACCACCTTCAACACCGTCAACATGAAGCTGTAATCATGATCTTTAAAAATATACAGAAACAACCCAATAATAATAATGATAAAAAATAAAGTTGATGATGATGATAGTAATGTTAATTATGACAATACTAACAACAGCTATTATAATAACAACTTTAAATATAAAAATAACATTGATGACAGTAATATATGTATGTATATATATATATATATATATATATATATATATATATATGTGTGTATATATATATATATGTGTATATATATAGGCTTGTGCTAATAACGTTAGCATGTTTTATTTGTTTGGAAAACATATTTAGTATCAGACTTGTTTTGTCTGTGAATGCTGCGAATTATAGTGAAACTGATTTGTGTACTTGTGTTTGAAATTGTCTCTATTAAGCCATGTTTAATGTGTGTTTAATGTGTGTTTACTGTGTGTTTAATGTGTGTTTAATGTTTGTTTAATGTGTGTTTAATGTGTGTTTAATGTGTGTGTAGTGTGTGTTTAATGTGTGTTTAATGTTTGTTTAATGTGTGTTTAATGTGTGTGTAGTGTGTGTTTAATGTGTGTAGTGTGTGTTTAATGTGTGTTTATTGTGTGTTTATTGTGTGTTTAATGTGTGTTTAATGTGTGTGTAGTGTGTGTTTACTGTGTGTAGTGTGTGTTTAATGTGTGTTTATTGTGTGTTTAATGTGTGTGTAGTGTGTGTTTAATGTGTGTTTAATTTTTGTTTAATGTGTGTTTAATGTGTGTTTAATGTGTGTTTACTGTGTGTTTAATGTGTGTAGTGTGTGTTTAATGTGTGTTTATTGTGTGTTTAATGTGTGTGTAGTGTGTGTTTACTGTGTGTTTAATGTGTGTAGTGTGTGTTTAATGTGTGTTTATTGTGTGTTTAATGTGTGTTTAATGTGTGTATAGTGTGTGTGTGTAATGTGTGTTTAATGTGTGTGTAGTGTGTGTTTAATGTGTGTGTTTAATGTGTGTGTAGTGTGTGTTTAATGTGTGTGTAGTGTGTGTTTAATGTGTGTGTTTAATGTGTGTGTAGTGTGTGTTTAATGTGTGTGTTTAATGTGTGTGTAGTGTGTGTTTAATGTGTGTGTTTAATGTGTGTGTAGTGTGTGTTTAATGTGTGTGTAGTGTGTGTTTAATGTGTGTGTTTAATGTGTGTGTAGTGTGTGTTTTCAATCAACTAAACTTTACAGCACTTCAAAGGAGCCTCTGCAGCCGGTGTTGTGGAGGTGTAACTGCAGAGTGACACAGACACGTCACGCACAGGTATAAATGCAGCTTTACTCTTCATATCCAGCGTGTCCTTACAAACACTTAGTGTTTCATTTTGAGGCAACATTTAGATTTAGAGTGAAGGACTTGCTTCTTCTGTTCACTCCTTTCCCTATCACCTGACTGAGCACCCACCTGCTCACCTGTCCCCTCTTCTCTCATCAGTCCTTCGAGCGTCTGTTACTTGGATCTTAACTGTGTCCCTGCCTGTTACCTGTGTCTCTGCCTGTTACTTGTGTCCCTGCCTGTTACCCGTGTCTCTGCCTGTTACCTGTGTCCCTGCCTGTTACCCGTGTCTCTGCCTGTTACCTGTGTCCCTGCCTGTTACCTGTGTCTCTGCCTGTTACCTGTGTCCCTGCCTGTTACCTGTGTCTCTGCCTGTTACCTGTGTCCCTGCCTGTTACCCGTGTCCCTGCCTGTTACCCGTGTCTCTGCCTGTTACCTGTGTCCCTGCCTGTTACCTGTGTCCCTGCCTGTTACCCGTGTCCCTGCCTGTTACCCGTGTCTCTGCCTGTTACCTGTGTCCCTGCCTGTTACCTGTGTCCCTGCCTGTTACCTGTGTCCCTGCCTGTTACCCGTGTCCCTGCCTGTTACCTGTGTCCCTGCCTGTTACCTGTGTCTCTGCCTGTTACCTGTGTCCCTGCCTGTTACCCGTGTCCCTGCCTGTTACCCGTGTCTCTGCCTGTTACCTGTGTCCCTGCCTGTTACCTGTGTCCCTGCCTGTTACCCGTGTCCCTGCCTGTTACCCGTGTCCCTGCCTGTTACCTGTGTCCCTGCCTGTTACCCGTGTCCCTGCCTGTTACCTGTGTCCCTGCCTGTTACCTGTGTCCCTGCCTGTTACCTGTGTCTCTGCCTGTTACCTGTGTCTCTGCCTGTTACCTGTGTCCCTGCCTGTTACCTGTGTCCCTGCCTGTTACCTGTGTCCCTGCCTGTTACCCGTGTCTCTGCCTGTTACCTGTGTCCCTGCCTGTTACCTGTGTCTCTGCCTGTTACCTGTGTCTCTGCCTGTTACCTGTGTCCCTGCCTGTTACCCGTGTCTCTGCCTGTTACCTGTGTCCCTGCCTGTTACCCGTGTCTCTGCCTGTTACCTGTGTCCCTGCCTGTTACCTGTGTCTCTGCCTGTTACCTGTGTCCCTGCCTGTTACCTGTGTCTCTGCCTGTTACCTGTGTCCCTGCCTGTTACCCGTGTCCCTGCCTGTTACCCGTGTCTCTGCCTGTTACCTGTGTCCCTGCCTGTTACCTGTGTCCCTGCCTGTTACCCGTGTCCCTGCCTGTTACCCGTGTCTCTGCCTGTTACCTGTGTCCCTGCCTGTTACCTGTGTCCCTGCCTGTTACCTGTGTCCCTGCCTGTTACCCGTGTCCCTGCCTGTTACCTGTGTCTCTGCCTGTTACCTGTGTCCCTGCCTGTTACCCGTGTCCCTGCCTGTTACCCGTGTCTCTGCCTGTTACCTGTGTCCCTGCCTGTTACCTGTGTCCCTGCCTGTTACCCGTGTCCCTGCCTGTTACCCGTGTCCCTGCCTGTTACCTGTGTCCCTGCCTGTTACCCGTGTCCCTGCCTGTTACCTGTGTCTCTGCCTGTTACCTGTGTCCCTGCCTGTTACCTGTGTCCCTGCCTGTTACCTGTGTCTCTAATGCACCGGGCACCTTCTCTCTCTCTCTCTCTCTCTCTCTCTCTCTCTCGTATCCTATTACTGTATCTATTTTACTCGGCCATTCTGGATGTCACTAACTCGGTTTCTTCTCCGGAGCCTTTGTGCTCCACTGTCTCTCAGGTTAACTCGTATTGCAGCGGTGCCTGGATAGTGTGACGTGTGTGGTTGTGCTGCTGCCGTGGTCCTGCCAGATGCCTCCTGCTGCTGCTGCTGCCATCATTAATCATTAGTCATACTTCTACTGCTATTATAGACATATGATATTATCATACATGTATACTGCCTGATACTAATATATACTTTCAACATATTGTACCACAGTAGCCAGAACTATAACGACAGTATTATTACTTTCATGAATGTTGTTGTAAGCTACTGTCATTACCGAGGATGTCATACAGATTACTGTATTGTGTCATACAGATTACTGTTAATTTGTTATGCTGATCTGTTCTGTACGACATCTACTGCACGTCTGTCCGTCCTGGAAGAGGGATCCCTCCTCAGTTGCTCTTCCTGACGTTTCTACCATTTTTTTTCCCCGGTAAAGGGTTTTTTTTGGGGAGTTTTTCCTTATCCGCTGTGAGGGTCCAAAGGACAGAGGGATGTCATATGCTGTAAAGCCCTGTGAGGCAAATTGTATTTGTGATATTGGGCTTTATAAATAAAATTGATTGATTGATACAAAGAAAATTAACTGCTTGGCAACCAGACCAGGCCTCTAATTGAGACGGGCCTTTATTTGTCAGCATGTGTCTGGTTAAAGGGACTGGGTGTGACATTGAAGTTTTACGGTAATCAGTGAAGGGTTTAAAGGGTTTTATTTACTCTGTGCGCTACTTCCTGGTTCTGTGGGTTCCTTTAAAATATAAAGTTTGGAATCAGCTGTTTCATCGATGTTTTCTCTGGATTTCTTCAGTAATGACTCGTTTTATTTTATTCTTCTCAAAAAAGATTTCAGTCAGACTCTAAATGTGTTATTTGGATTTGAAATAGTTTTTGGCCCCAGAAGAAGAAGAATGAAATGAGTGGATGTCCCCACAGTGTCTCATGACAGGGGACAATACTGTGTGAACATGGACGTTGAACCTGTCCTCCAGTCCAGACCCTGGATCATTGTTGAACCACATCAGTGTGACAGGGCTCATCAGTCAGGAGGAACTCTGTAAAACCTCAAAGCATCAAAGAGTCGTCCTCTCACACAGAAGCTTCTGTGGCAGCAGACTCCAAACTTTGACACCATGTTTTCTTTTTCATTTTACCTGCCGACTTTAAATGTGCACGGCTTAAATGTTACCTAATGAATGCAGAGTGACAGGAAGTCAAAAGAAGTTTCAGCTGAAATGCTGATGTGAATGTGAACATCCAAATGCTGATTGTTAGAAGTTTGAAGAAACTGCAAATGAAGACTGTCGGTTAAATTCCCCCGAGACATGTTGTTGTACCCTGATTATTTTATCCTGAATAAATTAATAAACAAACAGCAGCCTCAGTCATTCAGCTTGTAGAGAGAGAGAGTGTGTGTGTGTGTGTGTGTGTGTGTGTGTGTGTGTGTGTGTGTGTGTGTGTGTGTGTGTGTGTGTGTAATGCAGCTCCTCTATATCAGGGGTTCTCCACCTTTTGCAAATCAAGAGATAACAAAAGCATCAAACAACTTGCCCATCAGGCTCCCTGGGCTCAGTTATACTTGTGTGTTTCCTTCTCATTGGTCCAGAGTGGAAATTCACAAGTTGAAATCAATGTGAAACAAACACAACGCAGTGTTCCAACAGATGAACCCTCACACATATTCATCACACTTCTGTGTGGTGTACCTGAGGCAGGGTTTGAACCCACAGCTCCTGCTCACCAGTCCAGGACCTTCACCACTGGACCATCTCCGAGGCCGCTGAGCACCAGAGAGAACCATCTAGACAAAGAAGACGAGACTGAAGCTACAGAAACTTGTCTGATTGTTGTGTGCGTGAGTCCCTTCATTGCTAAGAGTCCTCACAGCTCAGCTGCTAGACACACTGCTCCACAGTCACTAGGTTGTGGGTTCAAATCCCACCTGAGCTCTGTTTGCCCTCTCCTTCAGTGGTGGTTCAAACTGCTCTGCAGCTCCGACACATGTCAGCAGAATAATGACTCCCTCTATGTTTGTTTACCTGTGCTGCTGTTCTTTATGTCTCTAAAGATGTCATTTTGACTTCCTAATAAAGTTGAAAAATCTGTTCTTTGTTCACAACTGAGAGTCTGCACATGATCCATTCAAAGTCTTCACAGGGCAGCTTCACTCTTTAATGAGTCATATCAGCGTTGCCAGGTGGGAAATGTGGGATTATCGTACCAGAGACTCAAAATCACTGGCGCAAACTGACACTATAGCGTTACACCAACAAGATGGATATTTTTCCCAAAATTACATTTGAATTAAATTGTGAGTGGTCGTCAGGAGAGGACGAGGAAAAGGAGAGCCAGGACTGTTCTGTGCAGACCTGCAGGTGTGTTTGAATCCGGCCGTGACAACATCCAGGTTTGAACTGGACGAAGTTACACAGCTGCAGATCAATGTAAACACAAAGCAGCTTGTGAGTTCCTGGCGTGTGCTGCGTTGCCTGGCAACAGACTGGGGGAACTGTTTTTTTCCACGGGGCTACATAACATACTTAAATAATTTATTTCATCACCTTTTGTTAACATTTCCTTACTCAGCATTGCTGTTTAAGCTGTTGTTGACCTGTTGTATAAAAGCAGTATCACACTGGAGGTCGTGACGTTAGACTGTAAATCGTCACAGCTGTGACTGTATTCTATGACTGAATCACAGCCATGACGATATACAGCACAACATCATTCCCTGTCGTGTGATATTGCTTAAATATAGTCACTTAAGTGTTGACTTTTTATCCATTTTCCTTGCTTCTGTTTTGAATCTCATTCTCGCTCAACTTCTGATGATGGTCTCAGCACCTCGTGGGACAGGTACAGCTGACCATTGAGCCAATCGTGATCATTGTTCAGAGACAAACGTCACCCGTATCTCACACTAAGAAAAGTGCGATTGGCTGGAAACATGTCACATGGGAACAGATGCCTTCAGGGCTCACAAAAAAACTCCGGCATTCATGATTTTGGACGACATGCTATACTATGACGTTTTCTCATGATTTTGGACGACATGCTATACTATGACTTTTTTTAATGATTTTGGACGACATGCTATACTATGACGTTTTTTAATGATTTTGGATGACATGCTATACTATGACTTTTTTCTCATGATTTTGGATGACATGCTATACTATGACATTTTTCCATGATTTTGGACGACATGCTATACTATGACTTTTTTTTTTCATGATTTTGGACGACATGCTATACTATGACATTTTTTCATGATTCTGGACGACATGCTATACTATGACGTTTTTTTTCATTATTTTGAACGACATGCTATACTATGACGGTTTTTTTTTCATGATTTCGGACGACATGCTATACTATGACGTTTTTCCATGATTTTGGACGACGTGCTATACTATGACATTTTTATATGATTTTGGACGACATGCTATACTATGACATTTTTCCATGATTTTGGACGACATGCTATACTATGACATTTTTCCATGATTTTGGACGACGTGCTATACTATGACATTTTTCCATGATTTTGGACGACATGCTATACTATGACTTTTTTCATGATTTTGGACGACATGCTATACTATGACAATTTTCATGATTTTGGACGACATGCTATACTATGACGTTTTTTTTTCATGATTTTGGACGACATGCTATACTATGACAATTTTCATGATTTTGGACGACATGCTATACTATGACGTTTTTTTTTCATGATTTTGGACGACATGCTATACTATGACTTTTTTCATGATTTTGGACGACATGCTATACTATGACGTTTTTTTTTCATGATTTTGGACGACATGCTATACTATGACAATTTTCATGATTTTGGACGACATGCTATACTATGAGAATTTTCATGATTTTGGACGACATGCTATACTATAACGTTTTTTTTTTCATTATTTTGGACGACATGCTATACTATGACAAATTTCATTATTTTGGACAACATGCTATACTATGACGTTTTTTTTTTTCATGATTTCGGACGACATGCTATACTATGACGTTTTTCCATGATTTTGGATGACATGCTATACTATGACATTTTTTCATGATTCTGGACGACATGCTATACTATGACGTTTTTTTTCATTATTTTGAACGACATGCTATACTATGACGGTTTTTTTCATGATTTCGGACGACATGCTATACTATGACGTTTTTCCATGATTTTGGATGACATGCTATACTATGACATTTTTCCATGATTTTGGACGACATGCTATACTATGACAATTTTCATGATTTCGGACGACATGCTATACTATGACGTTTTTTTTTCATTATTTCGGACGACATGCTATACTATGACGTTTTTTTTCATGATTTCGGACGACATGCTATACTATGACGTTTTTTTTTTCATGATTTCGGACGACATGCTATACTATGACGTTTTTCCATGATTTTGGATGACATGCTATACTATGACATTTTTCCACGATTTTGGACGACATGCTATACTATGACATTTTTCCATGATTTTGGACGACGTGCTATACTATGACATTTTTCCATGATTTTGGACGACATGCTATACTATGACTTTTTTCATGATTTTGGACGACATGCTATACTATGACAATTTTCATGATTTTGGACGACATGCTATACTATGACGTTTTTTTTTCATGATTTTGGACGACATGCTATACTATGACAATTTTCATGATTTTGGACGACATGCTATACTATGACGTTTTTTTTTCATGATTTTGGACGACATGCTATACTATGACTTTTTTCATGATTTTGGACGACATGCTATACTATGACGTTTTTTTTTTCATGATTTTGGACGACATGCTATACTATGACAATTTTCATGATTTTGGACGACATGCTATACTATGAGAATTTTCATGATTTTGGACGACATGCTATACTATAACGTTTTTTTTTTCATTATTTTGGACGACATGCTATACTATGACAAATTTCATTATTTTGGACAACATGCTATACTATGACGTTTTTTTTTTTCATGATTTCGGACGACATGCTATACTATGACGTTTTTCCATGATTTTGGATGACATGCTATACTATGACATTTTTCCATGATTTTGGACGACATGCTATACTATGACATTTTTCCATGATTTTGGACGACATGCTATACTATGACTTTTTTTTTCATGATTTTGGACGACATGCTATACTATGACATTTTTTCATGATTCTGGACGACATGCTATACTATGATGTTTTTCTGAAATATCGTATATTGTATTAAAAACATCTGTGGAAAAAAGTCAGAGTGTAGTATGTTAAATAAAACAAAAAAAACTTGCGAGTGAATTTGAGATAGAGAGACGAGTCGAGAAAGGAGGGCGGGTCTGTTTCTTGATCTGCTTCTTTACTCTTCTATACACTCTGTGTCCACGGCGTCATGTCTAAGCACTGGTTAGATGGAGGGAACTTTACCACCTTCCTCAGTCAATCAATCAATTTTATTTATAAAGCCCAATATCACAAATACAATTTGCCTCACAGGGCTTTACAGCATACGACATCCCTCTGTCCTTTAGACCCTCACAGCGGATCAGGAAAAACTCCCCCAAAAAAACCCTTCATCTCCACATAGGACCCACACTGTCTGGAGAGCTGGTTGAAAAGTGGTGAAGTATTTCCTTTAAATGTGAGCAGAGAAAAAAAAAGTGCTTCAGGTTGAAATTTCTTCTAAATCTGGATCCTTTGAAAACTCTAAACCTCTCCATCCTGATTTCACTCTGTGCTTTAACTATGGACAGAACAGTAAACTGGTACCTTTCTTTCTTTCTTTCTTTCTTTCTTTCTACGTTTATACTGGAAGGTGTTCCTCCAATGGTTTTTAACAATCAGAAGTGGGCCTTGATTTGCAAAAGGTGGAGAACCCCTGATATAGAGGAGCTGCATTACACACACACACACACACACACACACACACACACACACACACACTACAAGCTGAATGACTGAGGCTGCTGTTTGTTTATTAATTTATTCAGGATAAAATAATCAGGGTACAACAACATGTCTCGGGGGAATTTAACCGACAGTCTTCATTTGCAGTTTCTTCAAACTTCTAACAATCAGCATTTGGATGTTCACATTCACATCAGCATTTCAGCTGAAACTTCTTTTGACTTCCTGTCACTCTGCATTCATTAGGTAACATTTAAGCCGTGCACATTTAAAGTCGGCAGGTAAAATGAAAAAGAAAACATGGTGTCAAAGTTTGGAGTCTGCTGCCACAGAAGCTTCTGTGTGAGAGGACGACTCTTTGATGCTTTGAGGTTTTACAGAGTTCCTCCTGACTGATGAGCCCTGTCACACTGATGTGGTTCAACAATGATCCAGGGTCTGGACTGGAGGACAGGTTCAACGTCCATGTTCACACAGTATTGTCCCCTGTCATGAGACACTGTGGGGACATCCACTCATTTCATTCTTCTTCTTCTGGGGCCAAAAACTATTTCAAATCCAAATAACACATTTAGAGTCTGACTGAAATCTTTTTTCAGAAGAATAAAATAAAACGAGTCATTACTGAAGAAATCCAGAGAAAACATCGATGAAACAGCTGATTCCAAACTTTATATTTTAAAGGAACCCACAGAACCAGGAAGTAGCGCACAGAGTAAATAAAACCCTTTAAACCCTTCACTGATTACCGTAAAACTTCAATGTCACACCCAGTCCCTTTAACCAGACACATGCTGACAAATAAAGGCCCGTCTCAATTAGAGGCCTGGTCTGGTTGCCAAGCAGTTAATTTTCTTTATACAAGTTCTTTGGATGTTTAAACCCGGGTTGTTGTCTACCTCAAGTGATGTGTCCATTCCTGGATTACCCTGCAGGTTATTCATATTCCTTCAGTGTGTCGGGGTCCTCAGGTCAAAAGGAGCATTCATAAAAATGAATCCAAGTTGTGAGGATTGTTTTAACAGGACAAAGTGGTGTTGTGTCGGTGTTCCCAGTGCTGTAACTCTCTCTGATGCTCCGTCTGTCAGAGTTAGATCAAATGAATGACTCATAATTTTTATTTTTTTTATCTGGAGCCCAATTCTTAAAGAACTAATATTCAGACTGGTAAAACACTTTGACTGTATTTCCTGATCTTTGCTGAGCAACAGTTTGTGTGACAGGAATTAAAGGCCTGTCTCAAATACAGGCCTGTTGATTTCAGTCATTGAAGCTATTAAGTGAAGTTTCACAGTATTTTTGTACTTCTTTGCTCTTCACTTCCGTTCTTTCACCACAGATTATATGTGCATCAATCAGTGGGTTGAATCAGCGGCCCACGGATTCTGCAGAGATGATAAACGCCATCTCAGGTGGATCAGATGAAGATTATCTGCGGCGTGGTTTCACAGCGACGATCACTTCAGACTCTGAGATTTCAGGCTCCTTGTTGGGACGAAGCTCAAGTCAGGAATCACCTGAGGAGACAAAACCGGGATGAGTCACGGTTAAAATATCAAATATCTACAGTCAGACTGTCGTAAACGTTCCTGATCACACTCCTGCTCCTGTTCTTATATTAACGACCCCGTGACCTTTCCTCTGGCGCCACCCACAGGACAAACTCGACATCTTTAGCTCCAAGAAAAGTCAAATCACCACGACAAACTCATACATAGCGTGTAATCCATCAGAAGGGGAGCTGTCTTTAATTAGTCCAGGACATCGTGATGAGGGCCGAGTTTCTATAAACTCTAGACCTGAAGGATCTGCACCTCCTTTTGCCTCCATCGTTACAGCTCTGTAAGACAGAGAGGACGCTTAGGCTTCACCGAGGTCAACACTGAGTCCATATTTAGCTTTTTGTGTAGTATAAATATATGAATTTTATTCAATTTCAATTCAATTCATTTCAATTTTATTTATAAAGCCCAATATCACAAATACAATTTGCGTCACAGGGCTTTACAGCATACGACATCCCTCTGTCCTTTAGACCCTCACAGCTGATCAGGAAAAACTCCCCAAAAAACCTTTAACGGGGAAAAAAAAACGGTAGAAAGCTCAGGAAGAGCAACTGAGGAGGGATCCCTCTTCCAGGACGGACAGACGTGCAATAGATGTCGTACAGAACAGATCAGCATAATAAATTAACAGTAATCTGTATGACACAATATGACAGAAAGAGAGAGAGACAGAGAGAGAGACGGAGAGAGAGAGACAGAGAGAGAGAGAGAGAGACGGTAATGACAGTAGTTTACAACAACATTAATGAAAGTAATAATATTATAATTAATAATAATATATTAATATCTGATAGTATACATGTGTGACAATAATCATATGTGTATAATATGTTACATTTGTGCGTTACTGTGTGGCAGAAACATTAAAACATTTCAACAACAACAATGCTGTGGTTAACAATAACTTGGTAATCGTTTGGGAAAAATCATGTTGAGCCTAAAAATCCTGCTTTGATGTCACAGTGACAAGAAACGCAGTGACGTCTTGAGGGCATGTGGACTTTATTTAAAGCCAAGGCTGTTGCCACAGCGGCTCAGGTTCGACTCCAGCCTGTGGCCCTTTGCTGCATGTCATCCCCTCTCTCTCTCTCTCTCTCTCTCTCTCTCCCCCTTTCTCACTCAGCTGTCCTGTCCATTAATTGACTTTTTTCTGGACTGTTTAAATACATTTGGCTTGATTTTTTTAAATTACAAATTTAAATATTTTGACTTTTGGATGAAGAGAATTGAATTTGTGTCTGTTTTCATACACTGAGACAAACAGCAGCTTCAAAGTGGAAAAAAAAAACCCTGAACAGTTATATATAGTATAGTGTAGTACAGTACAGTACAGTACAGTATAGTATAGTATAGTATAGTATAGTATAGTATAGTGTAGTATAGTATAGTATAGTATAGTATAGTATAGTGTAGTACAGTACAGTACAGTACAGTATAGTATAGTATAGTATAGTATAGTGTAGTATAGTATAGTATAGTATAGTATAGTATAGTGTAGTATAGTATAGTATAGTATAGTATAGTATAGTATAGTATAGTATAGTACAGTACAGTATAGTGTAGTATAGTATAATGTTCAGTTATATTAAAAATCAGCTGATCTAAAAGCAGATGTTGTGTTTGTCAGGCAGCTGAGGCGCCACTCATCACAGGAAGTGCGAAAACATAGTGTGATCTTCCTGCAGGCTGATCTGAGAGCAACTCGTCTTTCACTTGACTTTGATAAAACAAATATGAAGAAGAAGAAGAGGAGAAAGAAGAAGAGGAGGAAGAGGAAGAAGAAGAAGAGGAAGAGTGTCACTCCGTCCTGTTTGTGCTGCAGCCGCTGATATAAAACTTAAAACATGGACAGCATTAGATGTTACGTCAGAAAGTCCCTGGTCATCATGAAGCTGACTGCAGCGTGTGCGGAGTTAAATATGTTTCATTTATTAATAACCGTGTGGAGCAGCAGCGATCTGTCTGAACATCAGCTGTTTCCCATTTTAATTTGTCTCTGGTGTGAAATGTTTCCCTGCAGCCACACTGAGTCACGTGTCGTCTTCTCTAACTGTCACACTCCACCACGCTCACACTCTAACTCTGCTTCTGCATTCAGGTTAACGTGTCGTTCTCCTGTTCGCACCGACCACCCTGCAAAGGTGAAGTCAAAGAAATAAAAATGGGCACTTTAAAACGAACGGAGTGTGTGTTTGATTCCGTTCACCACAGACGGACACCCTGTTCTCATTCTGAAGTCGTCAAATACTGTTGGTGATTTCGGCATCAGACAGTGATGCCAAAAAACACCTTTCACAGTGTTATGATATGCTGCGGATCGGCACCTGTTTGGCAACAAGATACACTGCTGGACGGCGTCAGTTAGACATGCTGCAGGTAAAACTGTGATATAAGGAACTAGGAAGTCCATAAGGGGCGGGAGGGGAAGGAGACGGATCCAACAAACCCTGTACGTTCACCCAGCAGCCAGCGGCTCACTCCCTTTGATGTTTGTTATTTAAACCGGAACATGTGTTTTTGTTGCCTAAACCTAACCACGTCCATAACCAAACGTGGACACGGGACGAGGTCGGAGTGGGGACGTGTTGCAGGGACGTCTCCACAAGCATTAAAAGCAGAAAAATAAGTGTAATGACTGTTTGACCTCCAGCTGTGGTCTGAAGCTGGAGGTGGTGACAGCTGTGGTCTCCAGATGGAGCTCCTCGGGGACGTCGGCCATGTTGAGTGTCTTCTCCTTCACTGAGTCCTGAGACCAGAGACACCACGGATACTTCAGGGAACAGACACAGGCTGGGTTTTTAGATTGTTGCTCTGTTTTAGTTTAAAGTTTTTATGGAATAAAACTTTGTGAATTTAGGGCGTGGCCAATTCCATGTTGCTGGTTAAATGGCGCATAATCTGGAGGTGCACGGGGCAAAGGGATTATATTTAGTCTCTTAATTAATTATAGCTGTGTTTTTGCGATATCATGAATTCAACCAATCAGGAGTGTCATTTCCCATTCCCTTTAAAAGCACACTGCTATGTACACAGGGGATTCAGCAAATAAAAGCAGCTCTGCTCTGCTCTCTGCTACGTTCACAATTCACAGAATGTCAGTGTGGCAAATATCAAAACTAAAAACTGCATTTACAAACTTGATGGTGGAAACAGAACAAAACTTTTATCTTGAATGTGGAATCGAACAGCGGCTCTGATCTCTGCCACGTTCATGTTATCATTAGTCATACTTCTACAGTTATTATACACATATGATTATTGTCACACATGTATACTATCAGATATTAATATATTATTATTAATTATAATATTATTACTTTCATGAATGTTGTTGTAAGCTACTGTCATTACCGTCTGTCCTGCATCTCTCTCTCTCTCTCTCTCTGTCTCTCTCTCTCTGTCTCTCTCGCTCTCTCATTGTGTCATACAGATTACTATTAATTTATTATGCTGATCTGTTCTGTACGACATCTATTGCACATCTGTCCGTCCTGGAAGAGGGATCCCTCCTCAGTTGCTCTTCCTGAGGTTTCTACCGTTTTTTCCCCGTTAAAGGGTTTTTTTGGGGAGTTTTTCCTGATCAGCTGTGAGGGTCTAAAGGACAGAGGGATGTCGTATGCTGTAAAGCCCTGTGAGGCAAATTGTGATTTGATTGAATTGATAGTGAACTCACATATAATAATACATAGAATTTAAAAAAAAAGCGATCTTTAAACAGCAGGAAAAAAACGCCACATTCTGAGTTCAGACCAGGTTTTCAGACCGCAGTTCAAACAGACCTCGGACTTTCCATCACACAGCACCGCTTCGTCATTGCCCTTTCACGTGGTTAGGTTTAGGTTTGGCTCATTCCTTTATTGAGGTAACAGTGTTTTTCATTATATTATATTTTTTGGTATTTTTTATGTTTAGTATTTTTATATTATTATCATTATTATTATTTAAATGATGTGATGAGGTTTCTGGCGAAATGAAGACTTGACTATGTTTCATGTTCACTCATCACACTCTTCCACTTCATGTCTGACGCCAGCTGCCTTGTCGCCCCCCCCCCTGGGTTCCTCCTGGTGCAGTGGGCCCTGGGTTCCTCCTGGTGCAGTGGGCCCTGGGTTCCTCCTGGTGCAGAGGGCCCTGAGTTCCTCCTGGTGCAGAGGGCCCTGGGTTCCTCCTGGTGCAGAGGGCCCTGAGTTCCTCCTGGTGCAGAGGGCCCTGGGTTCCTCCTGGTGCAGAGGGCCCTGAGTTCCTCCTGGTGCGGAGGGCCCTGGGTTCCTCCTGGTGCAGTGGGCCCTGGGTTCCTCCTGGTGCAGAGGGCCCTGAGTTCCTCCTGGTGCGGAGGGCCCTGGGTTCCTCCTGGTGCAGTGGGCCCTGAGTTCCTCCTGGTGCGGAGGGCCCTGGGTTCCTCCTGGTGCAGAGGGCCCTGAGTTCCTCCTGGTGCGGAGGGCCCTGAGTTCCTCCTGGTGCGGAGGGCCCTGGGTTCCTCCTGGTGCGGAGGGCCCTGGGTTCCTCCTGGTGCAGTGGGCCCTGAGTTCCTCCTGGTGCGGAGGGCCCTGGGTTCCTCCTGGTGCAGAGGGCCCTGGGTTCCTCCTGGTGCGGAGGGCCCTGGGTTCCTCCTGGTGCAGTGGGCCCTGAGTTCCTCCTGGTGCAGAGGGCCCTGAGTTCCTCCTGGTGCAGAGGGCCCTGAGTTCCTCCTGGTGCGGAGGGCCCTGGGTTCCTCCTGGTGCAGAGGGCCCTGGGTTCCTCCTGGTGCGGAGGGCCCTGGGTTCCTCCTGGTGCGGAGGGCCCTGGGTTCCTCCTGGTGCGGAGGGCCCTGGGTTCCTCCTGGTGCAGTGGGCCCTGAGTTCCTCCTGGTGCGGAGGGCCCTGGGTTCCTCCTGGTGCAGAGGGCCCTGGGTTCCTCCTGGTGCGGAGGGCCCTGGGTTCCTCCTGGTGCAGTGGGCCCTGAGTTCCTCCTGGTGCAGAGGGCCCTGAGTTCCTCCTGGTGCGGAGGGCCCTGGGTTCCTCCTGGTGCAGTGGGCCCTGAGTTCCTCCTGGTGCGGAGGGCCCTGGGTTCCTCCTGGTGCAGAGGGCCCTGGGTTCCTCCTGGTGCAGAGGGCCCTGGGTTCCTCCTGGTGCAGAGGGCCCTGGGTTCCTCCTGGTGCAGAGGGCCCTGGGATCCAGTCCTGAATGAGTTCATGATTTAGGTTTCCGTGGATTGTTCTCACATTATTTTGTTCTCAACAAATTACACGATGTAATCAATAAAGATTTTCATGTGTGATTTCAGTGTTTAGTGATATAATTATATTTATGTGCTTGTTTATGTGTCAGTGACTGTTGTACTGTCACATGGGGCCCCTCAGGGATCAGTCCTTGGTCTTCTTGTACGGTGTGTATGGAGTTTCTTCCTCTCTATCTCTCCCTCCTTCTTTCCTCTATCCCTCCTTTCTTCCTTTCCCAAATACTCTATACCTCCTACCTTCCTTTCTTATATCCTTCATTCTTTCCTCTGTCTTTCCCCTCTGGTTTCCTTTCTTCCATTCTATGTCTCCTTTCTTCTGTCTGTACCCTCTTTCTATCCCTTCTTCCTTCCTTCCTTTGCCTCTGTCTTCCCCTTTTCCTTTCCTCCTTTCTATCTCTCGTCCCTTCTTTACTCCCTCCTTCTTTCCTCCCTCTTTCCCTTTTGGTTTCCTTCCTTCCTATCTCTTCGTCCTTATTTACTCTTTCCTACTTTCTATCTATTCTTCTTTACTTTCTGGCTTCCTTGCCTCCTGTCTTTCTTTCTTTCTTTCTTTACTTCCTTCTTTCCATCCTTCTTTTCTGGTTTCCTTTCTTCCTTTCATTGTCTTCTTACCCTCTTTCTATCTCTTCTTCTTCCCTTCCCTTCTTTCCTTCTTTCTTTACTTTTTTCTTTCTTTATTACCTCTTTCCCTTTTAGTTTCCTTTCTTCCTTTTTCATCTCCTTCCTTCCATCCTTCCCTTCTTTCTTTCTTTCTTTCTTACATCACTCCTCCTCTTTTCTTTCTTTGCTTTCTTTTTGCTTACGTACTTCTCTTCATCGTCTCCTCCCTCCTCTTCTTCCTCGGATGACGTCACGTGCTCAGTGATGGGGTTACTTATATGTGAGCGCGCGTGGAGCGGAGCGTCAGTTGGGCAGCACGCGGGAGGACAGAGACTTCCTTTCTGTGAGAGCAGAGAAGAAGAAGAGCGAGCGCGGCTCGTTTATCACAGAAGAAGGAGGATGGAGCGGACAGCAGGGGGCGGACGGAGCGGCAGGACGCTTCTCCTGCGGTAGTCTGACTCCTCTTCATCATGTAGCTCCTCTTCATCATGTAGCTCCTCTTGGCTTTTCACTCTCTCCACAGAGGACGTGCCCGCGCGCTCCGCTCCGCACTGCGTAAAAGCGACTCCAACTTTACGCACAGTCGGGACGCGTGGCGTGCGCGCAGCAGCCCGTCATGTTCTCCGAGGTGAGTGACGTCAACCTGACGATCAATCTGAGCGCGCCGCTGTCCCATCTGGAGCAGGACTGGAGCGACGCGCCGCACGAGCGTCTGTCGCTGAGCGGGCACCGCGTGGTGTCGGTGTGTCTGGGCTCCATCATGGTGTTCGGGTTTCTCAACAACCTCCTGGTTCTGGTTCTGTTCTGCCGCTTCCGGTCTCTGCGGACTCCCGTCAACATGCTGCTGCTCAACATCAGCGTCAGCGACATGCTGGTGTGCGCGTGCGGCACGACGCTCAGCTTCGCCTCCAGCCTGCGGAGCCGCTGGCTGTACGGCCGCAGCGGCTGCATGTGGTACGGCTTCATCAACTCCTGCTTCGGTGAGTCCCGGTCTCACCTGCCGTGGTGACGTCAAAGCGCGTGCTGCCGCAGGTGGGACGATGACTGTGTGTGTGTGTGTGTGTGTGTGTGTGTGTGTGTGTGTGTGTGTGTGTGTGTGTGTGTGTGTGTCAGCAGGTTAAAGGAATAATTTATGATCATTAACAACATGAGGTACAGTAGAAGACAGTAGAACTCTATGTGTCATCACAGCGTTTCTACTTCCTGTTAGTCAGAGGTCAAAGATGACACCACCCTCTGCTGTCATCTTTGACCTCCTGTTTACTAAACAACTGCTGTTTCTACTCTGACTCACCTACATCCTGTCATTGTCAACTAGTGTAGTCACGGTACCAAAATTGGGACCCACGGTACAATACCAGTGAAAGTATCACGGTTCTGAGTAGTATCAGGATACCACAGTGAAAATGAGGTAGATGTGCCTTTTGTAATTTATAAAAAGATAAATCACTTTTCTATAATACATCAATGATATTTCAATGGAATGAATTACTTATTGACTTATTCATACTTCAAAAACAGCATCAATAAGTGATTAACATAGGGGGGATCAAAATAAAATACATAAATGAAATAAGAGTCAACCAGCCACCCTCCTCCCCTGACAAGTGAAGAACAGTCCTTTCATAAGTAAAGAACAGTCCCTAAAGTGTGCTGAGGTTTGTGGGCCGTTACTGACACAGAGACAGAAATGTGAACGGCTCGTTTCTCCTCTGACACGTCACATACTGTGTGCCGCCACGGCTCGGCTGCTCAGGTACTTTTGGGCAGTCATGACACCAAGAAGAGGAAATTTTTGGACCTGGAGCTTCTCGGTCGCTGGTAAGCCGTTATCTTGTGGTGGCCATAGTGCTCCGCCATATTCCTGTCTGTGACCCCCGTTCAACCCACGTCCTGTTGTTGTCACCTGCATCCTGTTGTCACCTACGTCCTCTCCTAGTCACCTTTGTCCTGTCCTCGTCACCTACATCCTGTTGTCTCACTGTCTTGGTCATCGTAGTTGTGTCCTGAGTTTGTCCTGTCTCTTGCTGTCTGCGAGACACTTTCAGGTTTTTCATTTTGACTGAAATACGTTATTTAGTTTGTTGTGTTAAACAAAAAGATGGACGAATGTCTCAGACGTCTCACGTCCTTTAAATCAACATGTCCTCCTGTCCTGTCTCCATCAGGAATTGTGTCGCTGGTCTCCCTGGCCGTCCTGTCCTACGACCGCTACAGCACCCTGATGGTGTACAACAAGCGGGTGTCGGACTACAGGAAGCCGCTGCTGGCGGTGGGCGCGGCATGGCTGTACTCGGTGGGCTGGACGGTGCCCCCCCTGCTGGGCTGGAGCAGTTACGGTCTGGAGGGGGCGGGGACCAGCTGCTCAGTGACGTGGACGGAGAGGTCATCCGCCTCTCACTCGTACATCGTCTGTCTGTTCTTCTTCTGTCTCGGCCTCCCCGTCCTCGTCATGGTGTACTGCTACGGACGCCTGCTGCACGCCGTCAAACAGGTGAGGTCATCTTTTACCTGTGGCTGTATTTCTCTGTTTGTTTTATTATTATGTTGTGTTTCTTTGATTTGTTTATTTTTCTATATTTATGTTGTTTTTGTTCTCTTTTATTTTTATTTATTATATTTACATAGTAAATATAATAGTTCCTCAATTTATGTCCATTTTGTTTTTAAATTTGCCTTCATCTATTTTTTGTCTTTTTCTTCTCATTTTTTAATATTTATAATTATTTTAATGATATTATATATTTACAATTTATTTAAATTTGAAAGGTTATATTATTTTTAGTTTTATACTCCACTGTTATTTCTTTTCTGCTTGTATATCCTATTCTTTTATCATTTTATTTTCATACTTAATATTAATCTTTTAATGATATGTTTACACTTTATTAAGTTTATTATCAATCAATCAATTTTATTTATAAAGCCCAATATCACAAATACAATTTGCCTCACAGGGCTTTACAGCATACGACATCCCTCTGTCCTTTAGACCCTCACAGCTGATCAGGAAAAACTCCCCAAAAAAAAACCTTTAACAGGGAAAAAAAAAAACGGTAGAAACCTCAGGAAGAGCAACTGAGGAGGGATCCCTCTTCCAGGACGGACAGACGTGCAATAGATGTCGTACAGAACAGATCAGCATAACAAATTAACAGTAATCTGTATGACACAATGAGAGAGAGAGAGAGAGAGAGAGAGAGAGATGCAGGACATCCTCGGTAATGACAGTAGCTTACAACAACATTCATGAAAGTAATAATATTGTTGTTATAGTTCTGGCTACTGTGGTACAATATGTTGAAAGTATATATTAGTATCAGGCAGTCTACATGTGTGATAATAATCATGTGTATAATAACAGTAGAAGTATGACTAATGATTAATGATGGCAGCAGCAGCAGCAGCAGGAGGCATCTGGCAGGACCACGGCAGCAGCACAACCACACACGTCACACTATCCAGGCACCGCTGCAATACGAGTTAACCTGAGAGACAGTGGAGCACAAAGACTCCGGAGAAGAAGCCGAGTTAGTGACATCCAGAATGGACGAGTTAGCAAGATGCAGTAATAGGACATGAGAGAGAGAGAGAGAGAGAGAGAGAGAGAGAGAGAGAGAGAGAGAGAGAAGGTGCCCGGTGTATTATAGGGGGTCCTCCGGCAGACTAGGCCTAAGTCAGCCTAACTAGGGGCTGGTACAAGGCAAGCCTGAGCCAGCCCTAACTATAAGCTTTATCAAAGAGGAAGGTCTTAAGTCTAGCCTTAAATGTGGAGACGGTGTCTGCCTCCCGGACCGTAACAGGAAGATGATTCCACAGGAGAGGAGCCTGATAGCTGAAGGCTCTGGCTCCTGATCTACTTTTGGAGACTTTAGGGACCACGAGTAACCCTGCGTTCTCAGAGCGCAGAGTTCTGGTGGGATAATATGGCACTATGAGCTCTCTAAGATATGATGGAGCTTGACCATTTACAGCTTTATAAGTTAACAGTAGGATTTTAAATTCAATTCTGGATTTTACAGGGAGCCAGTGCAGAGAAGCTAAAACAGGAGAAATATGATCTTGTTTCTTAGTTCCTGTTAGTACACGTGCTGCTGCATTCTGAATTAGCTGAAGAGTTTTTAATGATTTACTAGAGCTACCTGATAATAGAGAGTTACAGTAATCCAGCCTCGAGGTAACAAAAGCGTGGACCAATTTTTCTTTTTTATGTGTTTTATCATCATATTTGTTATTGTATTTCCATTCTATTTTATTTATCTCTTATTTTGTCTATTGTTTACTCTTTGCTGCATCTTTCTTTTTGTTGTTTTCTTTTTATATATGTCAAAAAAAAATTTAAGTATTTTTAATAAGTTTATAATTTTTGTGAATTTAAAATGTGTATTGTCTATTTAATCTTATGTCCTGTTTTTTATTTTTTTTTATTTTGTGTCTTAATTTTTTTTACCTGTTTTTTTTTTTATAAATTTCCTCTAATATTTATATATTTGTTTTATTATTTTTATTCACGTTTACTCGTTTTCCTCGTCCCTCAACTTCAGCCTTTTGGGTTCTCACCTGTGTTTGTCTGTCAGGTGGGTCGTGTCAGGCGCACGGCGGCTCGTCGCAGAGAGTTCCACATCCTGTTCATGGTTGTCACCACGGTGGTGTGTTACCTGCTCTGCTGGATGCCGTATGGCGTCGTCGCCATGATGGCCACCTTCGGCCGGCCGGGAGTCATCAGCCCCGTCGCCGCCGTCGTCCCGTCGATCCTCGCTAAGAGCAGCACCGTCATTAACCCCATCATCTACATCCTCATGAACAAACAGGTGAGTGTGTGTCAGCACCGTCAGGTCTGACGTCACCACGCAAAAAATGAGAAAACAACAAACATTTTGAGTTGATAAAATAAATACAATTTAAATGAAGAAAAAAATTGAGAAACAGAGAAATGACGAGAATTAAAGAAATGTAATAAAATAATAATTTAATAAAAATTGAAAAATCGAAAAAGGTCAGATTGAATTTAGAAAAATGTAACAACTTGTCACACCTCAGTGAGTTTTGTCTTGTCTTGGGATTTTGGTCTTGTCATTTCCTGTTTTATTTTGAAGGCCTTACTCTCCTCTCGTTTCAGAACACTTGCCCCTCCTCATGTGTCGCATGTGTGTCTACCCTGATTACCAATTGTCTCCACCTGTTCCCCATTACCTCCGTGTGTTTAAATAGCCTGTGTCTCCCTTGTCTTGTGCCAGAGTGTCTTCGTCTGCTCACCCGAACCCATCTCTAAGCCTTGTGCCACAGCCACAGCCACAGCGTTGCCTCACGTAAGCCGACGTTCCTCTAAACGAGTGATTTTCTGTTTGTAACTTTTATATCTTAGTTTCTTGCCTTAGCTCAGGATTATTTTTCATAGCCATTTGTTTTCCTCCTTTGGAGCGATTTTGATTTTGTTGTCCATAGTTTACCTCCGTTTTGTTTGAGCCTTTTTGTTAAGTCTTCACATAGCCTTTTGTTTGCCTCCTCTGGGAGTGACTTTAATTTGTTATTTTTCCTAGCCGCTGGTCTCCATTTGGAGCGTTTTTTTTGTTACCATCTTTTTTTTTTAAAAAAAAAAGAACCTCTAGACAATTTCATAGTCACTGTTTGTTTTGTCACTCGGTATAGAGAACGTTGGTTTTGAAAATAAAGTCAATTTAAACCAAGTCATCTATGTGTCTGAGTCCTGCCTTGAGTCCCGGCCTGACAGAACTTAGAAAAAAAGGCATATTTAAACAAAAACTTAGAAAAATTACCAACATGTCGAGACAAGAAAAAATATTTTTTAAAAATTCAAAATGAGAGAAAAATATTTTTTTTTAAAAAAGTCAAAATAACAAAAAATATTAAAAGTCAAAATAAGAAAATATTTAAAAAATAGGAAAAAATATTAAAAAAAATGTCAATAAGAAAAATATATAAAAAATGTGACAATCAGGACAAAATGTTTAGAAAACAAACAAACTATAGATTATTGTTTACCGTAGGTGATGGAGATGCTAAGGTAAACAGGAAGTGTTGACAGGTGAAGTCAGACAGACAGTTTGTTTTTAGCTCCTTTAATGACATGACAACCAAAGCAGACATGATGGATTCAAAGACAAACGGAAACCTCAGCTCCGACACCAGCCTCCTGACTCTTCCTTTTTCTGTCAACTAATATTTTTATTATTCGACCTAACAAACTTTAAAGAACCAAGTTTTTATTTCCAGTGTGTGAGCCTGAACCAGTCCGGAGCTCCAGTCTTTGTGATGCATTCAGGGGCCCGTGGGTTATTTATCAAAGCTGAGTGTCTCCACAGAGACGCACAGACAAGCTCATTAAATCTGTCACAATAACCAGCACAAAGGTCCTGTCAGTCCTGGTTAACCAACGCATGGAATGGTGTCGGACACAAACACAGCAGGTGTGAACGGACAGCGAACGCACCGTCTCATTAGTGTTACCACAGTGACAACGATTAATGAGGCGTTCAGGAACAAAAATAAAAACTAAATTTGAATTAATTTATTTTAAGAAGTTATGAAATAAAAAGATGTTAAACCTGGATCAAGACCCACAGTGGACCTCACTGAACCCCCTCAGCGTGACCCTGCCCCTCCTCCTGAGCTGGTCTTGGTGTCCCTCGTTGATCCTCTGGACCAGCAGCTTCTCGTACATCAGAGGGTGGTATGCTCCCAGCGTACAGGCGGCGTCATGGTAACGCTCGTAGTAATGACACAGGTCGGTGCGACGCAGAGATGGGATGAACTCGTACACGCTGACCTCACGACACAGTGACATCATCAGCAGGATACCTGGGACAGAGGAAAAACAAGAAAACTAAACATTTAATTAATCTATAAATAAATCAGGAAAGTTAAAAAAAATACTTTGGAATATTAAATATTGCTAATGTTACATATTATATAAATAAATTTAAAAAAGAATGAGCTTGAAATAAAATAAAATAAAATAAATAGAAATTGTAAATAAAAATAGGAGAGAAATAGAAACGTAAAGAAACAGAATATAACAATAAGACAAGTAAACATGAATTAAAAATACAAATAAAAAAATTCAATACAACATGAACACTATAAAATACTTAAATTAAAGTATAATGAAAATAAAATGACACAAAGAAAGAATGATCATAAAAAGTAAACAAAGATAGAAATAAAACAAAAGGACAAAAATAATTGATGTAAATATTCAGTACATAAATCATGATTATGAAAATTACAAAATAAATAAATAAATATTATAAAAAGTTAAATTATTAAATGTTCGACTAAATGTTTATAAATAAATGAATAAACAAACAAATAAATAAACTGAAAAAAATAGCCTCCATAAAATCGAGTCAATACAAACAGGAAGTGACATCATTGTCAACAAATACACACAATATTAAAAAATTAATAACTATAACAATATTTGTAAAAATAAATTAAACATACTTTGGATAACAGGTGTTTAAATTTAAATACAGTAAATAAATAAAAATAACTGCAAAAAGATAAATAGCTTAAAATAACGTGAATGTTTTGGTGAAGAGATGAACATGTTTTTATGACCTTTAAATATTTGTTTTTTATTTCATTTTTTTTATTTTAAAATATGAATTTAAAATGTTATTAAATGCTTGAAACTTTAATGATCAGGTTTGTGGCGTGCGGCGGCGACGTCTCTGTACGCATCATTAACCTTCTCCTGTTTGTCCCTCAGTTCTACCGCTGCTTCCTGATCCTGCTCGGCTGTAAACACCCGCTGACGGAGAGCGCTCACTCCGCTGCGCCCTCAAAGACCACTGTGGTCCAGCTCAACCACAGAGCGTGTGACAGCAGCTCCAGACTCGCCTCCGCCGCTGAGCCGGCACCGCTCACTACACAGGGCACCACCCACATGGAGGGAACCAGCGCCGTCAAAACAGACCCTGCCAAACCACCTGACCCCGCCTCCACTGTGATGTAAGCGCGATGTCACCCTGTGAGTCAGCGATGAAAACACGTTAACATCCACAATATGAACGCACTGACGTGTGCGGACATACAGACACGTATGTAAACATGTGCCACATACATGTTTACATTTATTAACGTGAACACAACAATAAATAAAACATTAAAATCATCCTGACGTTTAAACATAAAAATAAATGCTCCGCTATTAACGGAGGCATTTTCAGAGAACGTAATCGCTACAGAGCGTCAGAGGTCAGAGGTCACTGTGACCTTGCATCTGTCTCATTTTCATTAATTCAGTATCTCAAGAACACCTTGAGGGAATTCGTTTTTTTAAATTTGACACCAACGTCCACTTGGAGTCAACATGAAACTGCCTAGAATTTGGTGGTCAAAGGTCACTGTGACCTTGCATCTGTTTCATTTTTGTGAGTGCCATATCTCAAGAGGGCCTTGAGTTTCTTCAGCTTTGGCACCAACTGCCATCTTGACTCAATGATAAACTAATTAGAAGTTAGTTGTCAAAGGTCACTGTGACCTTGTCCATGTCATTCTTGTAAATGTGATATC
>CM069317.1:22435076-22552576 GCA_035609425.1 Epinephelus awoara
GAATGAAGGACAAAAGGAAGGAGAGTAGGAAGGAAGGACAAAAGGAAGGACAGTAGGAAGGAAAGACAAAAGGAAGGAGAGTAGGAAGGAAAGACAAAAGGAAGGAGAGTAGGAATGAAGGACAAAAGGAAGGACAGTAGGAAGGAAGGACAAAAGGAAAGAGAGTAGGAAGGAAGGACAAAAGGAAGGAGAGTAGGAATGAAGGACAAAAGGAAGGAGAGTAGGAAGGAAGGACAAAAGGAAGGAGAGTAGGAAGGAAAGACAAAACGAAGGAGAGTAGGAATGAAGGACAAAAGGAAGGAGAGTAGGAAGGACAAAAGGAAGGAGAGTAGGAAGGAAGGACAAAAGGAAGTAGAGTAGGAAGGAAAGAATGAAGGACAGTAGGGACCCTGACCCTCCCAGTCCTGGACTCACCGATCTCCGTCCCTAGAGACGAGTTGAGGACGGCTCCGGCTGACGTCACTACGGCGCAGCGCTGGTACTGAGATGTCCGGAGCTCCTGCAGGGACAGTGAAGGCACCAAGCGGTCCCAGCCCAGACTGGCAAACGGCTCCTCGGTCCCGTCCACAGTCCGGACCCTGGTCCTCCTCTTCAGCTCACAGTACAGCTGCGGGCCGGACCTGCGGACCCCCCTGGAACCCCGCTGCACCACCTGGTGCCTGTTGGAGCTCAGTTGCACCTTCAGGACCTTCTGGAGACGAGGACTCAGCATCCCCGCCGTCAGGTTCCCGCTCCACAGTCTCTGCAGCAGCTCCAGAGACCTGGACCTGTAGTACTCCTCAGCCCTGGCCCTGTAGTCATCCTCAGACCTGGAAATGTGGACGTCCTGAGACCTGGACCTGTACTCAGTCCTCCTCCTCCTCCTCCAGTCCGCCACTGACTCCCTCGCAGACCTCTGGGTCCTCAGCCCCCCCTGAACAGAGGCCAGCCGGCGGGTTTCGGACCTGGTGGGTTGAGACTCTGCAGCAGATCTGGATTGAGGCAGCAAGGAGGATCTGAGGTCCAGGAAGTGACAGAGCAGGGACAGGAAGAGGAGGAGCCAGGCCAGCAGGACCAGTAGGAGCCATTTCCTGTTTGACTTCATACTGGACCACAGAGCAGAAAGAGGCGGAGTCAGTTCCTCATTACCTTCCTTCCTTCTCTCCTTCCTTCCTTCTGTACTTCTGGCCTTCTATACTTCCTTCTGTCCTTACTTTTGTCCTTCCTTCCTCCTGTCCCTCTGTCCTTCCTTCCTTCCTTCTGTCCTTCCTTACTTCTGTCCTTACTTTTATCCTTCCTTCCTTCCTTCTGTCCTTACTTTTGTCATCCAATCCTGAAGGACATATTGTCATAGATTTACGACTTTATTTTGTATGGTAAGATTTTTATCGTTATTTTGGCCCTAACTGTCCCCCATACTGATGCCGACACTTTACCTGAATCAACTGTTCGCTCACTTCCTTCCTTGTTCTCCCCTCCTCCTCCCTTCCTCCTTAAACTCCACTTGTCCTTCCTCCCTTCCTTCCTTCCTTCCTCCCTTCCTTCCTTCCTCCCTCCTCAGTTTAACCCACAGTATGACGTCATCACGTATCAATAACCTGAGTGAAGCTGAAGCACGTCACAGTGTCTGAATATTAATGAGCTTCTCCTCATTAACAGTCTCACACAGTTCTGGACTGATTCACGTCACCATGGCAACACACAAACAAACAAACAACAACAGCCCAAACTCTCCCAGCCTGAAAACATTTTAACCCATGACGTCATCCCTCATTAAGGATTCAGCTGTGTAAAGTGTGAGGAAGAAAAGACAGAGTGATGAAGACCTTCATCTGTGATCACCTTCATCATCGGGTCATTGATCCGAGGCACGAACCCGAAGAGCCGAAGAAAGCCGAGTGAGTCCGAGGGAGCCGGTGGAGCCGGTGGAGCGGAGTGTGACACAGAGTGAAGCCGAGAGAGGAGTGCTGCGAGCGGCTTACATCCTCCCGAGGGTCCGCCTGCTGCTGCTGGTGTCCGGGCCGAGGGAGGGAGAGGAGGGCGGGGACAGACCCCCCGACCACCACCACCGGACCACTGCAGCACTACTACAATACCCACAAGGCTTTGCGTGAGTCCGTGTCACGCTGTTGGACATTTCACCAGAATCTGATCATTTTCAAAGAGGGTTTAATATTTTAGTTAAAATGTTTTAAACATAAATAATGAAATAAATCAATGGATAATGACATCACTGATATTTATCATGTTTGTATTATTTAGTACCTCATTAAAGCTCGCTGTGCTGGAGCTACATTCAACTGATTATGACGTTTCATATGTTTAAGGAGAGACTGCAGAATTAATTTAAGCAGACAAATGATCAGAGTTACATCACTTCATTACGTCATGTGCTCTTGTGATTAAATAAAAAGATAATATATAAATACTGTAGGCCCATGAAATATATATATTTTAAATGTTAAACAGTAATATCAATAATAATATTACATAATATGAGATGAATACAGTGAAATATTATAATATAATCAAACAAACATAAATTTAAAAAGGCAATCATAAATTATTTTCAATTTCAGGAGTTGAACTGATTTAATATTTTTCTAATTTAAATGTATAAAATAAATATTCTTAATAAATAACAATATTAATGAAAAGAAAAGGGGAATAATTAATATATCTCCTTAAATATTTATATTTTATTCTGCAACTGATCGACTAAACCTGAGATCTAAAAAAAGTGATTTGATCAAACTGAAACAAGCAATAAATATTTGAGGAGAGACTTTAATCTACATCCTGTCAGACAGAGACGAGTCCTGGTGACATGTAGCATGAGTTTAATGAGGAGCTCCTCCTGATCAATAACAGCTGATCGATGACATCACACAGTGTCGACACTTTGCCAAAATAAAAGCCACCACCCGGACAGACTTCTGGAACGTGGAGGAAATAAGACGTCGCCGCCAGTCGCTGATGAGCGACGGCTCGTACATTCAGTTATTGCAGAACTTCTTTTTTCAGTGAAGAGTTTGAATCCAAAACTTTAAACATTAATGACGCACATCGGGGGACACGGTACATATGTTTCTGTCGACCACAGACACATTAGATTTCTAAGGTTCACACGTGTCAGCGTCTCTGAAGTGACGAGCTGCTCAACACGTTCAGTGGACGCTGATGGTTCTCAGGGACCTGTCGCCACACTTCAATGCCAATTTTTTTCTTGTGTTTTTAGCGACTCGTTGAGTTTCCAGGCATTTTTTCCCGTCACCAACGAAGGAGGATTTAAGGACGCTTCGTCCCGTTGTAAATCACTTCTCTGCCACGGAACGAGGGTGCTTTTTAGGGACAACCGTTTCTACGTGTTTGGACGCTTTCGTGTCTCCAAACATTGATGGTTTTTAAGGGACCCATCACCAGTCCAGCCCTTTTTGAGTCACCAAACGGGTTGTTGTCCAGCTGCACTTCTGCCACCACGCGCGGGTGCTTTTCAGGGACCTGTCACCGTGTTTCCAGCTTCTTTTCTGTCACCAAATCAAGTGTTTATTTTGGCGCCTAAATCTAACCACATGGAAAGTTGCAACGTACCAGCAACGTATCCGAGTGTTCAGAAACAAAGTCAACATTTTTTTTCCTGGCAAGCTGATGACGGCGCCTTTACCTCCATCCGTCCTTTAAAACAACAAAATGTTTGTAGCTTTGGATTCAAACTCGTCACACGTTCATTCGTTCATGATGAATCGGTACAGACATGAATATTCAAACATTTACAAGCTGGTGATTTTTATATCCCGAGTGCCATGAAGAGATTCATGTTCCTGATTCAGGCGCGTGTCCACCTGCCCAACACACGAGGCCACGCCCCCCTCTGTCACCTGACCGCCACCATAAACACATGATTGGCTCCTAACCCTAATGCTAAAACCACAGAGAATCCGACAGACGAGCCGACGAGGAGTTCGGCTCAGAAAGAAAAAAACTGTCCCACGTGAAAACATAAAAAATCGACTGAGGAACAACGAAACAAAAAAACAAACCAAGAACCCAAATAAAATTAAAAAAACAGACTCTCCGCCCGGTCCAGTCTTTGAGGTGTCGGAGAGGAGGTAGCGCCACGCTTCACACAGATGGGAGGAGCTAAATGTGGATGAGGCAGATATAGTGTTTGTTTAGACACACCTGGGAGGGCCAGGCGGGCGGAGTTTACCACAGCAGGACAGGACATGCTAAGACACTGTGGCGGGCGTATACGTCATCCTCCGTTCTTTACGTGACGTCGTCCGGCTGACCTGCGGCTCTGACATCATCAGTCATGTGAAGGGTGTCTGCAGACGAAGAGTTCTCGTTAACTCGTCCTCCTGAAACAACGACCTGATTCATCCTGATGTTCGTTATCATCTATGACATCACGCAGCCTCGTTACAGTCGATGACATCACACGCTCTTCATCGCCCACTCATTATGAGCACTGCGAGGACTTCTGTACGGAGGCCGAGAACGCCGGCACTTCCATTTTTTAAAATTTATTCTTTTAATGCTGCAATCGTCAGATAACGATTTTATTATTTCGTCACTCTGATAAGACAAAGAGATGTTGAGGTTTTTTTGTCAAAAAACAACAACAATGTCGTTATCTCGAGATCACCAGTTAAGTATTTTTTCCACTTTCGGGAAATTAGCTTGTTATTTTGAAATCATGAGGAAATCATTTTGAGAAAACAAACTTTGTTATCTCGACATTATGAGTTTATTATTTTGGAATTTTGAAAAGAGCCAGCTCACGATCACGTTAATTTTATTATGTCGAGAAAACAAGAGTTACTGTCTCGAGATTACCTGTTTATTTTGTCATTTTTAGGAGACGAGCTTTGTTATCTTGAAATAAGCTTTATCTTGAGATCACGAGTTAGTTTCATTATGGTTTTGTTTCTTCAGGGAAAGAAACTTTATCTCGTAATACGAGGAAATCTTTTAATTACTGTGAGAAAACAAATCGAGAGTTAAAGTTTTGTTATTTCGAGGTTTTGAGTTTATGTTTTTCTTATTTTGTTTTGCCAAAAAAAGTAAATAAGCTTAGTCATGTTGTTATTTTCCTAATTGTTCTTTCGAGAACAAGCTTCATAATGTCGACATCTGTTTATTTTGTTATTTCAGGGAAATAGGCTTTGTCATGTTGAAATTATGAGGAAAACATTTCGTTATCTCGAGACATCAACTTTTTGTTTTCAGGAGAATCGACATTAACACATTTTTCTTAATTATCTCGAGATTACAAAATAATTGTTATGATTTTTTAAATTAGCACGAGCGCGGCCGTTCATCTGTAATAAGTCTTCCCACAGAACTTTTCAGACTTGACAAAAGACAGAAATGAATTCTGGGAGATTTCTCCTCCGACACAGAACAAAACAAACCATAAATGAAACAGGGTTCATGGCACTGGGATCTTTAGAGCTACATTACACACTGTCCATGATTGATTGATAGACAGACTGATTGATAGATAGACTGATTGATTGATAGATTGATAGATATGTTGACTGATATGTCACACGCCATCTGGTTTTGGTTGGTCTCAGGTTAACTCCGCCCGTCCGGTGCTGCATGCGGAGCAGAAACAAGCACTGATTGTCTCTCTGTGCTGTGCGTCAGGCTGGAGATGAAAACAATGGCACAAACAGTTCCACCGAGGGGACGCTTTGACCTCCGGGGACGCCAGGGGGGACGGAGCGTCACTGCTGGGCCAGCAGGGCGTTACGGTTGGCCTTCATCTTCTCCAGGCGTTTGGAGAGGTGGTTGTTGCTGACCTCCAGCTCGTCGATGCGATCCAGAGCCGAGCGGAGCTGCAGGAGACGGAGGACATACGTCAACATGTTTGTTTACGTCCACAGGGACAGACAGACTCGAGTCAACGCTGAGGACAACAAAGACCAAACAGAGATCATCACAGGACAAAACCACAGACAAGACGTTTGCTGCAAACCAGAGGTCGACTGATTTATCGGTTTAATTGGCGACGATCAGACTTTATGAGGCTCCGACAGTGACAGTGGCTGTAACCACCTCTGGTCACGTGGGAGCGACTGCACGGAGCGCCACACGTGTAAAGTCAAGGTAAGACTGAAGTCTGAGACCGATTGAAAACAATGTCAGGTTTAGTCCCGAAGTGTCGGCTTCGTCCCGCCGTACTGACGAGCCAACTACACCACCGGGCCGAAGCACCGCCGGGAGAAAAAGCGTGCGTGGCGACTTGTTAAGGGTCACAGCGCACTGCTGCAATGAGCGACACTTTTCTCTTAAAAACGTAACGTCAATGGTGAGTTGGTGAGTATAGTTGTCACTATATTGGCCATTAAAATCAGTCGACCTCTGCTGCAGACAACTTCAAAAAGTGACACACTAAAAATTTAATATAAAATAAGGAGACACGGGAAAAAATATAATTAAAAAATTTTGAAACAGAAAAAAACAAAAATCCCTACCAACGCCATTTAGATATTATTAGATATTAAAAAAATAAATAAATAAATTTAAAAAGATACAAAACATATATTTAAAAAAATATTTAAATAGAAAATAAATACAATTAAAAAAATATTAAAACAGAAAAAGAATATGTAAACAAGAATCTTCACCGGACAGACGTAAAAACCAGAAAATCGAAATTAAAAAAAGAAGATGTTCACATTCAAAAGGCTACAAAAACCACAATTAAAAAATATTAAAATAAATAATAAAATACACAAATATCTCTACTGGGGCGATTTAAAGACAGAAAAAAAAAAAAAAAAATTAAAATATTTAAATTGAAATATATTTATATAAACAAACATCTTTACCAGCTAGATTTAAAAACCAGAAAATGAACATTTAAAAAAAAAATCTATCAATTTAAATAGATACAAAAAATACAATTAAAACATATTAAAATAGAAAAAAAAATTAGAATAAGATACATTAATTGAAAGAGATACACAACAGTAAAAATAAAACATCAGACAGACGCTGGCCGTCCCCTCACTTCTCTCTGAAGTCGTCTCTTCTCCACTTTCAGCTCATCTTCGACCTTCTCGGCGTTTTCAGACGCCACCTTGTATCGAGTCACCTGACCTTCCAGACGGATCACCTGAGTCAGAGAAAATACAGTGGAATAAACAAAAACTTTCATTATACGCCGACGACACTGTTTTATTCTTGAAGACAAAGGACGCTTTTATTGACTTTGATTATTTTAATTAATTTTACTTTATCCTGCGTTTTTACCAAAGCTGACCGCAGACACTTACATTTTGTTCCAGAGTGGTGACTTCCTGTTCAGATTTCACCAGTTTGAACTTGAGGTCACTGATTTGTCGGTTGGCGTCTCCTGAAAATACATCAACACCAAAATAAAAACGCAGAGTTTTTTATATTTTACATTTATATCTACGTCACTTCACACTGTACCGACGCTGACTGAAAAAGACGTGATCAAACAGGTCACATGATGAAAAGAAGACGGGAAAGGTAAAAAATAAGAATTTCAGAAGGACCTGGGGAGGACGACGAAGATTAACAAGGAAAAAGACGGAAATAAAGACGAAGGCAAAATCAGACCAAGAAGAAAAAGGTGGGCATGAAGATGAAAAAGAAGATACAATGATAATGGACAAGAACATAAGATGAAGACACAGTAACATAGATGTAAAGATGTAGAATGTTAAGGCAAAGGTGACAACGAAACAATCAACAAAGAATACTGACATGAGATGAAGAAGGTGACGTCATATAAAACCGTCAAATAAAACAACAACAAAGAAGAAGAAGAAAAAGATACTATGAAAAACAACAAAGACGAGGAAGGGACCAAGATAAAGACGATAAACAAAGGGTTGGGATAAAGTCGCAGAAGATGAACAACGACAAAGACAAAAACGCTGACAGAGAAAAAGATTAAAGAACTGACATCAAGAAGAAGACCAAGATGAGATAAAGAAGAAAACATGAAGACAAAACAGTGAAGAAGACGACAGTATATAAAGGTCAGGATGAAGCCACAGAAAACAAGGCGGTGACTAAGACGACAAAGACAACGAAAAGATACGATGAAAAATAAAAACGGATCAACAAAGACCAACCAGACCAAGGTGAGAAGAAGAAGGAGGAGAAACAAAGTGAAGAATATAACAACAAATAAAAGCTCAGGATGAAGGCTTAGAAGACAAAGAACAACAAAGAAGAATACAAATACAGTGATAATGAGCGAAACCGAGACGAAGACGAGATAAGGACAAAAAGGAGATGAAAAAGAAGACAAGGAGACACAGACAAGAAATCAAAGACTAAGAGGAAGACCAAGAAGATGACAAAGAAAAACAAATCAACAAAGATGTGGAGAAGAAAAAGAAGACAAGTAAGACAAAGAGGAAGACGAGGATGAAGACAAAAACCATGGACAAACATGACCGCAAAAGAAGAACGCCCACTTTGTAGGTCCAGAAGATGAGAGTCCATCCCGTTCTCTAAACCGTCCCCCTCTGGATCCTGGTCTCCGTCCCTCCCGTTCTTCTGTTTCTGGTCCAGCTGGGACTTGAGCAGCCTCACCTGCACAGAGGGGAGTGACTTGTGGTTACCAATGACGTCACAGATCCTGGTTTCACGGATTTAAATAAAACTCTGAGTCTGTGAAACTGAAGCAAACCTCACCTGGTCCTGTAGACTCTCCCTCTCTTCAAACAGCTTCTTGAGACGGAGCTCTGTGACACAACAGGACAAAAGAACTTCAGATTATCTGAACATCACAAATACACGCCACCATATCAGGGTACACACAGTTAAGGACAATCAGGCTCTCTGCTGTCCCCCAAAACAATGAAGACAGCTTTAACCTACAGAAATAAAAAGGACCGAGCATAGAACCCTGAGGAACCTCATGAGTAGCCAACACCAGTGATTATGTTACCAGCTGGAAATACACTGCTCCACTCTGCAATCCCTTGTCAGATCTTGATGAGGAAGGAGGAGAAACCCAGAGCCCACCTGGGTTAGCTAAATGTGACCACATGCTTTTGTTAGCTTAATGTAACCACTTGCCTTTGGCTAGATGTAACCATGTGCTTTTGTTGGCTTAACCAAACCACATGTTAGCTAAATGTCAACATATGCTTTTGTTAGCTAAACTTGATTACATCCTTCTGTTAGCCTAATGTTATCACATGCTTTTGTTAGCTAAATGTTAACACGTGCATTAGTTAGCTAAATGTTACTACATGCTTTTGTTGGCCAAATGTTACCATGTGTGTGTGTGGGCTAAACGTAACCACGTGTGTGTGTTGGCTGAACGTAACCACGTGTGTGTGTGTTGGCTAAACGTAACCACGTGTGTGTGTTGGCTAAACGTAACCACGTGTGTGTGTGTTGGCTAAACGTAACCCTGTGTGTGTGTTGGCTAAACGTAACCGTGTGTGTGTGTTGGCTAAACATAACCGTGTGTGTGTGTGTGTGTTGACTACACGTAACCACGTGTGTGTGTCGGCTAAACGTAACCACATGTGTGTGTTGGCTAAATGTAACCACGTGTGTTTGTCGGCTAAACGTAACCACATGTGTGTGTTGGCTAAATGTAACCACGTGTGTTTGTCGGCTAAACGTAACCACGTGTGTGTGTTGGCTAAACGTAACCATGTGTGTGTGTGTGTTGGCTAAACGTAACCACATGTGTGTGTCGGCTAAACGTAACCACGTGTGTGTGTGTGTTGGCTAAACGTAAACACATGTGTGTGTCGGCTAAACGTAACCACGTGTGTGTGTGTGTTGGCTAAACGTAACCACGTGTGTGTGTCAGCTAAACGTAACCACGTGTGTGTGTGTGTTGGCTAAACGTAACCACGTGTGTGTGTCAGCTAAACGTAACCACGTGTGTGTGTTGGCTAAACGTAACCACGTGTGTGTGTTGGCTAAACGTAAACACGTGTGTGTGTGTGTGTTGGCTAAACGTAACCACGTGTGTGTGTGTTGAAGTAAAAACATTAGTTGGTGTTGTCCCGATGTAGTGCTTTTATTTTGAAAGAGACTGTATGCAAACTGTACATTTCCTGTGAAAACAGAAGTGTATGTTGAAAACAGACAATGCATGTAACAGGCTGAAGTTGACACGGCGTCCCAGAACGTCAACAACCAACACACCCAGGGTACCTTGGACGCCATATGTTAATGACCAAACACGGTCATGTGACAATGTCTTCACTAACTGGGTTCTTCTTTCAGGTCGACAAGATCAAACAACAACCTGCTGCGGCCATCTGTTCTTCAAAGGCTTTAATGAAGCTCCATGTTGGTAAATTAAAAACGTCATACAGAGTTAAAAATACAAAACATTCACTAAGGAGGTGATGAACACGTGTTCTTTAAAGTGTCGTGATTTCAAAAGAAAGAAAAACCTCAGAGAAGTGGACACATACTGATAATGACAGGATGTAAATAAACCCCAACAAATAATAAAATTACAGTCAGCAAAATGAAAATGGCCGCCAGACAGAGCCCAGAAGTCACATTCAGTTTTTTAAAAGTTATTGTTGACTCGGTGCAGATGTTTGAATACAGTTTCTTTATTGGAGGTGTTTACAATCCCTTTATTTTATTACTGAGTCAAAGTGGACGTTTGTGCCGGATTTGAAGAACTTCCTTCAAGGTGTTGGTGAGATTTCACATTAATGACAGCGAGACAGATGCAAGGTCAGTAACCTTTGATCAACAAAATCTAATCATTTCATTCTTGAGTCCAAGCAGATGTTGGAGTGAAGGCGTTCACAAGAATGAGACGGACAGACGGACATTATGCCTTTGGCTATGGTGGACACCAGCTTGGAGGCATAATAAAATGTTGTGTAACGCGTAAATCAACGAGTTGGCTGATGGATTTCTTCACCTTCTGATTTAGTTGTTCAGCTGATTACCTGTTTTCAACACGTGTCTGCCTAAACGTAACCACGTGCTTTTGTTAGCTAAATGTAACCACGTGAACTGATCAGATTTTGGCGTTCAAAAGGTCAAAGGTCAGCTTGACTGTGACATCATCATGTTTTAACGTCATATCTCAGGAACAGAAGGGGACACATTTGGTCAGATACTGAATTGGTGACTCTAATCTTGAAACTGTTGTTTCAAGATTCAAGATGTTTGAAACTTGTTTTCAACATGTGTCAAATGATTCCTTTAAAGTACCGACAAAGTTCAACTAAATTCACATCGCTAACCAACTTTTTGTACATCCTGATGTTGCAAAGATCAGATTTCAGTTCACTCTTTTTAGTTTACGAAATCTTGCAGTCAGTTTTGTCTTTGTTCTTTCGGTTGTCCAAACTGAACCCTTTCCTTCCGCTCCTTGCCCCTGGAGAAACTTTACCATCTTTAACCACAACCTCCCTCACTGGGTGACGTTGTTGCGTTGCTGGTTGCTGCACCGCCTCCTCGTAAACCTCCTCGCAACTGTCTATGTCTCCCACCGACAGCTCGTTCTGATCCTCAGAGTTCGATCTGGTTGACTCGTCATAGATTCTCCCCTCCTGTGCGCTCATCAGCACCAGCTCTGGAACAGCCATGGCCTTGAATTCATCTGCAGTCATTTCTATGAGCCTTCTGACCTTTGAACTTTGAGGGTTTAACGATAACACTCGATGCCTTTTCAGTCGTGTCTCAACAGCGTCTTCAGCAGGAACGATGCAGCTTTGACTTCCACGATTGATCCCCCTTTGTTTGTTTGTTTTAGCGCCAACTTCATCGTCAACACAACTAACCCCTTGTGGATTTGTTGACAAGTCAACTAAACCCTGATTTGGGCCAGACTCCACCATGTTTGCAGGTTTGGTGAAATAAAGCTCAACAAAAACAAAGTCTTCCAACCATCTCGTTGACGTTTGATTGCTCCGACCTTGCCTTGCTTCTTCGACGTCAACAGCATTCATCCCGGGCATTTCTTCCTGAGACAAGTCAGTGACTTCCTCCTGACGTTTACAAACACCAGACATGAGCCGTGAAGTATTTTCTGTTGCTTCTTTGTCATCACTTGCTGGAGGTTCCTGATCGTCTTCACAATCTTTCCTTGGGTCCACGGGGACATCATAAGTTTGAGGATGTACCTCCAGAGATGAGACCGAACAGTCTTCGATTATCATCGGACGTCCACCCTCAGTGGGGCCAGGACCCATCGTTTGACCAGCTGTATCGAGCAGACCCGAGACATCCTCTGTGGCGCTCTTCAGCGTCTCCTCGAAATCCGAAATGAACCGATTGAGAGATTCAGGGACGTCTGGAAAAATTCTTGAGATTTCAGCTGAAAAAGCCCGATTTACAACAAACCCTTTCAGCATGCTTTGAATTTTCTTTTCCAAACAACTCCACTCCTTCAACATCTCAGCTGAGACCAACGGAGCTGACATCTTTGGCGTTTCTCTCTGGTCATTGCGTTCGGGATGTTCAGAGGTATCATTTGGAGTCTTTGCCTGAATGGCAACAGAGTTTCGAACTGGTTCCTCTTCGCCCTCTGCTGGATGCCACTCTGGAACTTTCCCTGAAAGACCATGAAGAAGACATTGGAGGACTGAGCACAGACGACTTGTTTAAGATGTAAAAGAAGGAGAATTGAATTGTGAAGGTGTTGGGAATTAGCCCGAACCGACTGGATGAATCAATGTCTTGATCACAGGAGAATTAAAGGAGAGTTCTTGTTTCACTCTGCAGGACGATGCTGATGTGTTAGACGGCTGTTAGACACTTAGTTGACTGAAGTCATGAAATATTCTCATCATTAAATCAAACAGAAAGAATTAGACCACATGCATTTGTTAAGACACATGTAAACATTCAAACACTCATGCATTTCATTCCAAAACCTAACGTGAACATTTGTAACATTTACTGAAAAAATACATGTTCTTGGTTTTGATTATGTCTCGTTTTTTTACTGAAAGAACAAAAATAGTTTGAGGATCGCACACAGATATGTCCATCAGCAGATAAAAAGTTTCTAATGAAGCCTTTCAAGCATTTTTTAAGGACAAAGCGCTTTCGGCCGTCTGGCCTTCATCAGTGTGAGTTGTTGTTGTTTTACTGAAACTTAACTTGTTTTCTGACATTCTTTTACAACCGCAAATTTGAACTTAACAAAAACTCATCTTAATTCAAGTATCTACTAAATTTTACATAATATATCCTAAATTTGACTCATAACTGTGATCTAAAGTCATAATCTCAGTTAGAAAGTTACAATCCTAAAGAATTATAATGAAAAATCTAAAGATATTAATCAGAATTTAGAAATGATTATTGAAAAGTAAAACGTAAAGAAAAAAGTAAAACGTAAAAGTAAAAATTTCAAAATAAGAGAATAATCTAAAATGAATAGGTCAAAATCTTAATTAAAAAGGAATAATGACAAATTCTAAATAAAATTATAATTTGGAAAAAAGCAATAATCTAAAATTAAAAATACTTTACATTTAAAAATGTACAAATAAGAAATAATCTAACATAAAAAAACCTCAAAAAGTAATTATCTTAAATATAAGTCAAAATCCAACTTTAAAAGTAACAATTGTAATTGAAAAATAACCTAAAGAGGTAGAAATTCCTAATTAAAAATCTAAAATTAAAAATAAATTAATTTAATAATAATAATAATAATAAATTATGATAATTTTAAATTAAAAGTCAAACTCTTTTAAAAAAAACCTTGAATTAAATTGGCAGATTCTAAATAAAATAATAATCTCACAGAAAATAGTAATATAAATATAAATAATAATATTATAATATATATTTGTTATATAATAAAAACAAAGTCTTAATCATCTGATAATTCACAAAAAATTAACCCTTTAACTCAGTGTGTTATCATTTCAATTTATTTTGCTCTTTCTCACAACTTTCAAAAGTCTAAATTATTTTATTAAGTTTTTTTATTTATTAAAGATTAATTATTTTCTCCCACCTGTCCTTGTTTTAGTGATTTTATACTGTAACCTTATAAACGATCAGTAACTGTCTCTGCAGGTGTTGGATCTCTTCTTACCCAGCATGCTCTCTCTGCCACCAGGAGACGGCTCCTGAGCCAATCGGGAGGCAGAGTCTGTGCTGACATCATCCTCCACTTCGCCCTGTCCTGCTTCCCCGTTGGTGGAGACCTCAGGAGAGAGGACGATCCCGTGTGTCTGTTCAGGAGGAAATCAACGAGTTATTTACCGACCAATCAGTGACCGCTATTCAGCTGCAATTAACTGATGTCAGCGGGTGATGTTCGGTGACATCACACAAGTGGGGGCAGTGACATCACAGCCAGGTAATGGTGTTCACTGAATACCTTCAGTAAATCTCGCAGTCGCACCACCTCGTCTCTGAGCCGGTTGCGTTCAATCCGAACGATGTCGGAGATTTCTCTCTGCCTCTCCAACGCCTGAGAGAGGCGGCGAGGACGAGGAGGAGGAAGAGGAGGAGGAGGAGGAGGAGGAAGAGGAGGAGGAAACATGGAGTCAGTGAAGGTAGAGAAGTGAAACAGAGGAAACGTATTAGTCTGTGTTAGGACAGGAGTAAAACAGGGAGCAGCAGACTGAAGGTTCAGGTTAAGTTTTCTTAAACCGTTAGACAGCGCCCACACAAATATTATAGTTTATAGTGATGTCACTTCCTGGAGTCTTCCCGAGTGCTTTGCATCACTAAAATCTGTACAACGTGAGCTAAACGCCTCCTGAAGTCAATAAACCACCATAATCATTTTACAAACGTACAAAAATCCAACACCATCTCACAAAGAAGTCATCTGAATCCACTGTGGCAGCGGCTTGTGGCACCAGACACTGACGGAAAAAAAAGTCCTTTAACGTCAGAATGACACGTGATATTATAGTTTAACAGTGCTCGGTAGCGTCAGTTAGCTAAATGTTTCCACATGCATTTGTAAGCAAAATGTTACCAATTGTCTTTGTTGGTTAAATGTAACCTACTGCTCTTGTTAGCTAAATGTAACCACGTGCTTTTGTTAGCTTACTATTACCACGTGATTTTGTTAGCTAAATGTAACCACGTGCTTTTGTTGGCTAAATGTAACCACATGCTTTTGTTGGCTAAAAGTAACCACATGCTTTTGTTGGCTAAAAGTAACCACGTGCTTTTGTTAGCTAAATCCAACCACGTGCTCTTGTTAGCTAAATGTAACCACATGCTTTTGTTGGCTAAATGTAACCACATGCTTTTGTTAGCTAAATCCAACCACGTGCTCTTGTTAGCTAAATGTAACCACGTGCTTTTGTTAGCTAAATGTAACCATGTGCCTTTGTTAGCTAAATGTAACCACATGCTTTTGTTGGCTAAATCTAACCACATGCTTTTGTTGGCTAAATCTAACCACATGCTTTTGTTAGCTAAATGTAACCATGCGCTTTTGTTAACTAAATGTAACCACGTGCCTTTGTTAGCTAAATGTAACCACGTGCCTTTGTTAGCTAAATGTAACCACGTGCTTTTGTTAGCTAAATGTAACCACGTGCCTTTGTTAGCTAAATGTAACCATGTGCTTTTGTTAGCGAAATCTAACCACATGCTTTTGTTAGCTAAATGTAACCACGTGCTTTTGTTGGCTAAATCTAAACACATGCTTTTATTAGCTAAATGTAACCACGCGCTTTTGTTAGCTAACCAAAGCAACATTATGACGTCATCATGACGTTGACTGTAAAGGGGTCTGTACATCTGTGTCGAGTCCACGCTGTGACGAGGCACCTCTCCAGAAATGTAACCACATGTCATGGCGACGCAGATCAACTAAAACCATTTCTCCCTCAGTGGAAACAAAACTTGAATTTACTTAAAACAAAAGAGAAACAGAAAAACAAAAGCAAAATAATAATATTAAGAATAATAATAATAATAAAGATCAGAGTCGCAGCTGAAGGAAATGAACGAGACGTTTGTGTCGTACCGCCATCTTCTTCTCTTTCCACTGCAGAACTTCCTGCAGGTCAGAAACCTCCTGACAATAACTGCTGCTCTTCAAACGCAGGTCAGACACCTCCTGAGAGACCAGGAGGAGGAAGAGGAGGAGGAGGAGGAGGAGAAAGATCACAGAGTGTTAATATGTTGAACAGTGAGCGTCAGAAGAAGTGTGCAGAGTAACAGAGTGTGTGACCTCCAGGTCAGGAGGTCACACAGTAGATACGAGGACAGTTCGCATGTGAGGACTTTCTTATTTCTGATTGGACGTGAAGAGTGAAGTCTTTCTGAGAGACAGACCTGCGTCTTCATGTGGAGACAACGTGTCCACTGTCCACCATCTGGTCTCCACTGGTTAGCTGCCTCGGCTGCTCTGGTGGGAGCTAACGTTCGCTAGCGTTGCCGCTCATTCAGCAATTACCGCTACTAACGCCGTCCCGACCAACAGTGTTGCTATGGAAACGCTGTGCCCACCCTCTGTCTCGCCCCTCCTGGAGTTATTAGCTAATCACGAGATGAGCGCTGGCACTAGAGGAATTTCTGGTACCATTTGGTTCAGACAATAAAATATTCTATTCATTCTATTCTAACTGACCCCACATTACAACTTCCTGTTTACAGACTGTGGTTCTTCATAAGATCTGGTGACATGTGGACAGAGGTGAGGTGTGTCTCCATGGTGATGGAGGTGTGGACAGAGGTGAGGTGTGTCTCCATGGTGATGGAAGTGTGGACAGAGGTGAGGTGTGTTTCCATGGTGATGGAAGTGTGGACAGAGGTGAGGTGTGTCTCAGTGGTGATAGAGGTGTGGACAGAGGTGAGGTGTGTCTCCATGGTGATGGAAGTGTGGACAGAGGTGAGGTGTGTCTCCATGGTGATGGAGGTGTAGACAGAGGTGAGGTGTGTCTCCGTGGTGATGGAGGTGTGGACAGAGGTGAGGTGTGTCTCCATGGTGATGGAAGTGTGGACAGAGGTGAGGTGTGTCTCCATGGTGATGGAAGTGTGGACAGAGGTGAGGTGTGTTTCCATGGTGATGGAGGTGTGGACAGAGGTGAGGTGTGTCTCCATGGTGATGGAAGTGTGGACAGAGGTGAGGTGTGTTTCCATGGTGATGGAGGTGTGGACAGAGGTGAGGTGTGTCTCCATGGTGATGGAAGTGTGGACAGAGGTGAGGTGTGTCTCAGTGGTGATAGAGGTGTGGACAGAGGTGAGGTGTGTCTCCATGGTGATGGAAGTGTGGACAGAGGTGAGGTGTGTCTCCATGGTGATGGAGGTGTGGACAGAGGTGAGGTGTGTCTCCACGGTGATGGAAGTGTGGACAGAGGTGAGGTGTGTTTCCATGGTGATGGAAGTGTGGACAGAGGTGAGGTGTGTCTCAGTGGTGATAGAGGTGTGGACAGAGGTGAGGTGTGTCTCCATGGTGATGGAAGTGTGGACAGAGGTGAGGTGTGTCTCCATGGTGATGGAGGTGTAGACAGAGGTGAGGTGTGTCTCCGTGGTGATGGAGGTGTGGACAGAGGTGAGGTGTGTCTCCATGGTGATGGAAGTGTGGACAGAGGTGAGGTGTGTCTCCATGGTGATGGAAGTGTGGACAGAGGTGAGGTGTGTCTCCATGGTGATGGAGGTGTGGACAGAGGTGAGGTGTGTCTCCACGGTGATGGAAGTGTGGACAGAGGTGAGGTGTGTTTCCATGGTGATGGAGGTGTGGACAGAGGTGAGGTGTGTCTCCATGGTGATGGAAGTGTGGACAGAGGTAAGGTGTGTCTCCATGGTGATGGAAGTGTGGACAGAGGTGAGGTGTGTCTCCATGGTGATGGAAGTGTGGACAGAGGTGACGTGTGTCTCTGTGGTGATGGAGGTGTGGACAGAGGTGAGGTGTGTCTCCATGGTGATGGAGGTGTGGACAGAGGTGAGGTGTGTCTCCATGGTGATGGAGGTGTGGACAGAGGTGAGGTGTGTCTCCATGGTGATGGAAGTGTGGACAGAGGTGAGGTGTGTCTCTGTGGTGATGGAGGTGTGGACAGAGGTGAGGTGTGTCTCCATGGTGATGGAGGTGTGGACAGAGGTGAGGTGTGTCTCCATGGTGATGGAAGTGTGGACAGAGGTGAGGTGTGTCTCCATGGTGATGGAAGTGTGGACAGAGGTGAGGTGTGTCTCTGTGGTGATGGAGGTGTGGACAGAGGTGACGTGTGTCTCTGTGGTGATGGAGGTGTGGACAGAGGTGAGGTGTGTCTCCATGGTGATGGAGGTGTGGACAGAGGTGAGGTGTGTCTCCATGGTGATGGAAGTGTGGACAGAGGTGAGGTGTGTCTCCATGGTGATGGAAGTGTGGACAGAGGTGAGGTGTGTCTCCATGGTGATGGAGGTGTGGACAGAGGTGAGGTGTGTCTCCATGGTGATGGAAGTGTGGACAGAGGTGAGGTGTGTTTCCATGGTGATGGAGGTGTGGACAGAGGTGAGGTGTGTCTCCATGGTGATGGAAGTGTGGACAGAGGTGAGGTGTGTCTCAGTGGTGATAGAGGTGTGGACAGAGGTGAGGTGTGTCTCCATGGTGATGGAAGTGTGGACAGAGGTGAGGTGTGTCTCAGTGGTGATAGAGGTGTGGACAGAGGTGAGGTGTGTTTCCATGGTGATGGAAGTGTGGACAGAGGTGAGGTGTGTCTCAGTGGTGATAGAGGTGTGGACAGAGGTGAGGTGTGTCTCCATGGTGATGGAAGTGTGGACAGAGGTGAGGTGTGTCTCCATGGTGATGGAGGTGTAGACAGAGGTGACGTGTGTCTCTGTGGTGATGGAGGTGTGGACAGAGGTGAGGTGTGTCTCCATGGTGATGGAGGTGTGGACAGAGGTGAGGTGTGTCTCCATGGTGATGGAGGTGTGGACAGAGGTGAGGTGTGTCTCCATGGTGATGGAAGTGTGGACAGAGGTGAGGTGTGTCTCTGTGGTGATGGAGGTGTGGACAGAGGTGAGGTGTGTCTCCATGGTGATGGAAGTGTGGACAGAGGTGAGGTGTGTCTCCATGGTGATGGAAGTGTGGACAGAGGTGAGGTGTGTCTCCGTGGTGATGGAAGTGTGGACAGAGGTGAGGTGTGTCTCTGTGGTGATGGAGGTGTGGACAGAGGTGAGGTGTGTCTCCATGGTGATGGAGGTGTGGACAGAGGTGAGGTGTGTCTCCATGGTGATGGAAGTGTGGACAGAGGTGAGGTGTGTCTCCATGGTGATGGAAGTGTGGACAGAGGTGAGGTGTGTCTCAGTGGTGATAGAGGTGTGGACAGAGGTGAGGTGTGTTTCCATGGTGATGGAAGTGTGGACAGAGGTGAGGTGTGTCTCAGTGGTGATAGAGGTGTGGACAGAGGTGAGGTGTGTCTCCATGGTGATGGAAGTGTGGACAGAGGTGAGGTGTGTCTCCATGGTGATGGAGGTGTAGACAGAGGTGAGGTGTGTCTCCGTGGTGATGGAGGTGTGGACAGAGGTGAGGTGTGTCTCCATGGTGATGGAAGTGTGGACAGAGGTGAGGTGTGTCTCCATGGTGATGGAAGTGTGGACAGAGGTGAGGTGTGTCTCCATGGTGATGGAGGTGTGGACAGAGGTGAGGTGTGTCTCCATGGTGATGGAAGTGTGGACAGAGGTGAGGTGTGTTTCCATGGTGATGGAGGTGTGGACAGAGGTGAGGTGTGTCTCCATGGTGATGGAAGTGTGGACAGAGGTAAGGTGTGTCTCCATGGTGATGGAAGTGTGGACAGAGGTGAGGTGTGTCTCCATGGTGATGGAAGTGTGGACAGAGGTGACGTGTGTCTCTGTGGTGATGGAGGTGTGGACAGAGGTGAGGTGTGTCTCCATGGTGATGGAGGTGTGGACAGAGGTGAGGTGTGTCTCCATGGTGATGGAAGTGTGGACAGAGGTGAGGTGTGTCTCCGTGGTGATGGAGGTGTGGACAGAGGTGAGGTGTGTCTCCATGGTGATGGAAGTGTGGACAGAGGTGAGGTGTGTCTCCATGGTGATGGAAGTGTGGACAGAGGTGAGGTGTGTCTCCATGGTGATGGAGGTGTAGACAGAGGTGAGGTGTGTCTCCGTGGTGATGGAGGTGTGGACAGAGGTGAGGTGTGTCTCCATGGTGATGGAAGTGTGGACAGAGGTGAGGTGTGTCTCCATGGTGATGGAAGTGTGGACAGAGGTGAGGTGTGTCTCCATGGTGATGGAGGTGTGGACAGAGGTGAGGTGTGTCTCCACGGTGATGGAAGTGTGGACAGAGGTGAGGTGTGTTTCCATGGTGATGGAGGTGTGGACAGAGGTGAGGTGTGTCTCCATGGTGATGGAAGTGTGGACAGAGGTAAGGTGTGTCTCCATGGTGATGGAAGTGTGGACAGAGGTGAGGTGTGTCTCCATGGTGATGGAAGTGTGGACAGAGGTGACGTGTGTCTCTGTGGTGATGGAGGTGTGGACAGAGGTGAGGTGTGTCTCCATGGTGATGGAGGTGTGGACAGAGGTGAGGTGTGTCTCCATGGTGATGGAGGTGTGGACAGAGGTGAGGTGTGTCTCCATGGTGATGGAAGTGTGGACAGAGGTGAGGTGTGTCTCTGTGGTGATGGAGGTGTGGACAGAGGTGAGGTGTGTCTCCATGGTGATGGAGGTGTGGACAGAGGTGAGGTGTGTCTCCATGGTGATGGAAGTGTGGACAGAGGTGAGGTGTGTCTCCATGGTGATGGAAGTGTGGACAGAGGTGAGGTGTGTCTCTGTGGTGATGGAGGTGTGGACAGAGGTGACGTGTGTCTCTGTGGTGATGGAGGTGTGGACAGAGGTGAGGTGTGTCTCCATGGTGATGGAGGTGTGGACAGAGGTGAGGTGTGTCTCCATGGTGATGGAAGTGTGGACAGAGGTGAGGTGTGTCTCCATGGTGATGGAAGTGTGGACAGAGGTGAGGTGTGTCTCCATGGTGATGGAGGTGTGGACAGAGGTGAGGTGTGTCTCCATGGTGATGGAAGTGTGGACAGAGGTGAGGTGTGTTTCCATGGTGATGGAGGTGTGGACAGAGGTGAGGTGTGTCTCCATGGTGATGGAAGTGTGGACAGAGGTGAGGTGTGTCTCAGTGGTGATAGAGGTGTGGACAGAGGTGAGGTGTGTCTCCATGGTGATGGAAGTGTGGACAGAGGTGAGGTGTGTCTCAGTGGTGATAGAGGTGTGGACAGAGGTGAGGTGTGTTTCCATGGTGATGGAAGTGTGGACAGAGGTGAGGTGTGTCTCAGTGGTGATAGAGGTGTGGACAGAGGTGAGGTGTGTCTCCATGGTGATGGAAGTGTGGACAGAGGTGACGTGTGTCTCTGTGGTGATGGAGGTGTGGACAGAGGTGAGGTGTGTCTCCATGGTGATGGAGGTGTGGACAGAGGTGAGGTGTGTCTCCATGGTGATGGAGGTGTGGACAGAGGTGAGGTGTGTCTCCATGGTGATGGAAGTGTGGACAGAGGTGAGGTGTGTCTCTGTGGTGATGGAGGTGTGGACAGAGGTGAGGTGTGTCTCCATGGTGATGGAGGTGTGGACAGAGGTGAGGTGTGTCTCCATGGTGATGGAAGTGTGGACAGAGGTGAGGTGTGTCTCCATGGTGATGGAAGTGTGGACAGAGGTGAGGTGTGTCTCCGTGGTGATGGAAGTGTGGACAGAGGTGAGGTGTGTCTCTGTGGTGATGGAGGTGTGGACAGAGGTGAGGTGTGTCTCCATGGTGATGGAGGTGTGGACAGAGGTGAGGTGTGTCTCCATGGTGATGGAAGTGTGGACAGAGGTGAGGTGTGTCTCCATGGTGATGGAAGTGTGGACAGAGGTGAGGTGTGTCTCAGTGGTGATAGAGGTGTGGACAGAGGTGAGGTGTGTCTCCATGGTGATGGAAGTGTGGACAGAGGTGAGGTGTGTCTCAGTGGTGATAGAGGTGTGGACAGAGGTGAGGTGTGTTTCCATGGTGATGGAAGTGTGGACAGAGGTGAGGTGTGTCTCAGTGGTGATAGAGGTGTGGACAGAGGTGAGGTGTGTCTCCATGGTGATGGAAGTGTGGACAGAGGTGAGGTGTGTCTCCATGGTGATGGAGGTGTAGACAGAGGTGAGGTGTGTCTCCGTGGTGATGGAGGTGTGGACAGAGGTGAGGTGTGTCTCCATGGTGATGGAAGTGTGGACAGAGGTGAGGTGTGTCTCCATGGTGATGGAAGTGTGGACAGAGGTGAGGTGTGTCTCCATGGTGATGGAGGTGTGGACAGAGGTGAGGTGTGTCTCCATGGTGATGGAAGTGTGGACAGAGGTGAGGTGTGTTTCCATGGTGATGGAGGTGTGGACAGAGGTGAGGTGTGTCTCCATGGTGATGGAAGTGTGGACAGAGGTAAGGTGTGTCTCCATGGTGATGGAAGTGTGGACAGAGGTGAGGTGTGTCTCCATGGTGATGGAAGTGTGGACAGAGGTGACGTGTGTCTCTGTGGTGATGGAGGTGTGGACAGAGGTGAGGTGTGTCTCCATGGTGATGGAGGTGTGGACAGAGGTGACGTGTGTCTCTGTGGTGATGGAGGTGTGGACAGAGGTGAGGTGTGTCTCCATGGTGATGGAGGTGTGGACAGAGGTGAGGTGTGTCTCCATGGTGATGGAAGTGTGGACAGAGGTGAGGTGTGTCTCCATGGTGATGGAAGTGTGGACAGAGGTGAGGTGTGTCTCCATGGTGATGGAGGTGTGGACAGAGGTGAGGTGTGTCTCCATGGTGATGGAAGTGTGGACAGAGGTGAGGTGTGTCTCCATGGTGATGGAAGTGTGGACAGAGGTGAGGTGTGTCTCCATGGTGATGGAGGTGTGGACAGAGGTGAGGTGTGTCTCCATGGTGATGGAAGTGTGGACAGAGGTGAGGTGTGTTTCCATGGTGATGGAGGTGTGGACAGAGGTGAGGTGTGTCTCCATGGTGATGGAAGTGTGGACAGAGGTGAGGTGTGTCTCCATGGTGATGGAAGTGTGGACAGAGGTGAGGTGTGTCTCAGTGGTGATAGAGGTGTGGACAGAGGTGAGGTGTGTTTCCATGGTGATGGAAGTGTGGACAGAGGTGAGGTGTGTCTCCGTGGTGACAGAGGTGTGGACAGAGGTGAGGTGTGTCTCCGTGGTGACAGAGGTGTGGACAGAGGTGAGGTGTGTCTCCGTGGTGACAGAGGTGTGGACAGAGGTGAGGTGTGTCTCCGTGGTGACAGAGGTGTGGACAGAGGTGACGTGTGTCTCTGTGGTGACAGAGGTGTGGACAGAGGTGAGGTGTGTTTCCATGGTGATGGAGGTGTGATGGACACAGTAACTGACCGTCAGCAGCTCCTCCGTCTGTCTCAGAGTGTCCTCCATGTCTTTGAACTGGAACTGAAGGACACGGTGAGCGTGACGCTCTCGCTCCAGCTCCTGAACACAAACAGGAAGTAGAACACAGATGTTGTTACTCCTCAGCTCTCCTGACTCCTTCCTCACATCCTGTCCTCCTGGTCTCCTCCTCCTCTGACCTTGGTCCTGTCGTCACAGTGGCGCCGTGACTCCCACAGCAGCTCCTCCATGTCACTCAGCTCCTCCCTCAGCGTCTCCACCTGATACATCAGAGTGGACTTCTCGTTGTGGAGCTGAGCGTTAGAAACCATCGCCTTACGGTACTTCTCCTCCGACTCCGCCAGAGACTCCTGAACACAAACAAACATACACCTGTTGTTTATTTAATTATATATTAATTTGTTGTTGTTGTTGTTGTTGTGACTATTATCTAATCAACGTATTGAATGAAATCAAACCTTCATGTCTCTGATGGACGCCTCTGTCTCCACAGAGAACGACGTGTCACAGCTTCCTCTGCGGGATGAGGCTCCGCCCAGAGAGGCCAGCGTGGCGGCGGACAGGGTGGAGGCTGTTCTTGAGCCCTGAGGAAGAAGAGGACACACACCTTCATCAGAGTCTTCATCACATTTGTCCACAAAATGGAGGAGATGTCAGAGAAGCAGTAAAAGGACATGAGGACATTTAAAGATGAGCTGGGGACGATCCGTACTTTGTCCAGGAGGTCTCTGTCTCTGTCCGTCCTCTCCTCCACCTGGACACACAAACACACACACTGTCACTGATCACACACACACACACACTGTTTCTGATCACACACACTGTCACTGATCACACACACACACTGTTTCTGATCACACACACGCACTGTCACTGATCACACACACTGTCACTGATCACACACACACTGTTTCTGATCACACACACACACTGTTTCTGATCACACACACACACTGTCACTGATCACACACAATGTTTCTGATCACACACACACTCTGTCACTGATCACACACTGTTTTTGATCACACACACACACTGTCACTGATCACACACACACTGTTTCTGATCACACACACACTGTCGCTGATCACACACACTGTCACTGATCACACACACACACACTGTTTCTGATCACACACACACACTGTCACTGATCACACACACACACTGTTTCTGATCACACACACACACTGTCACTGATCACACACACTGTCACTGATCACACACACACTGTTTCTGATCACACACACACACACTGTCACTGATCACACACTCTGTCACTGGTCACACACACACTGTCACTGATCACACACTCTGTCACTGATCACACACACTCTGTCACTGATCACACACACACTGTCACTGATCACACACTCTGTCACTGATCACACACACACTGTCACTGATCACACACTCTGTCACTGATCACACACACTCTGTCACTGATCACACTCTTGTCGCTGATCACACACTCTGTCACTGATCACACACACACTTTACTGACTGCAGCTGCATGTCCCACAGGACAAAGTGCAGAGGACAAAGGACAGAGGACAGAGAGAGACACATTGAGACAGAGAGGACGGCTCACCACTGGGCTGGCTCGAGCTGAACTGGCCCTGGAGGAGGCCCGAGAGGAGGAGCCGAAAAACCCACTGTAGTCTGAAGGCTGGAAGGAAGGAAGGAAGGAAGGAAGGAAGGAAGGAAGGAGGAGAGGGAGGGAGAAATGTGGAAGGAGGAAAATAAAGAAGGGAAGAGGAGAGAAAGTAGGAAGGCAAGGCAGGAGGAGGGAAGGTCGATGGAGGAAGGAAGGGAGGGAGGAAGGAGGGAAGGAAGGAAGGAAGGAAAGAGGGAAGGAAGGAAGGAGGGGAGGGAAGGGAGGGAGGGAGGAAGGAAGGAAGAGAGGGAGGGAGGAAGGATGGAAAGAATGAGGGTGGAAGAAAGAAAGGAAGAGCGGGAAGGAAGTAAGGAAGAAGGAAGGAATGAATGGACAAAGGAGGAAGGAAGAGAGGGAGGGAGGAAGGAAGGGAGGGAAGGAGGAAGGGAGGGAGGAAGGAAGGAAGAGAAGGAGGGAGGAAGGATGGAAAGAATGAGGGAGGAAGGAGGGAAGGAAGGAAGGAAGGAAGGAAGAAGGAAGGAAGGAATGGACGGAGGAAGGAAGAGAGGGAGGGAGGAAGGAAGGAAGGAAGGAAGGGAGGAGGGAAGGAAGAGAGGGAGGGAGGGAGGAAGGATGGAAAGAATGAGGGAGGGAGGAAGGAAGGAAGAAAGGAGGAAAGGAAGAGAGGAAGTGAAGAAGAGGACACAGTGGTGTTAGTATTGATGACCTTCCTGATAATCAATCAGTGGTATTGATCTCTATCTAAACACACACACTCTACACACACACTGTGTGGACTCATACCACCTTAACATGAAGGGGCAGAGAGAAGAGCTCTGATTGGCCGGACTAACACCAGCCAGCCAATCGTAGCTGTTGATTTATTGACTGATTCATCTACACCTCTACTCCACCCATCTACTGTGAGACACCCACAACAGACAGGAAGTGATGTCATAGACCGACCCTGTAGCTGTAAGAGTGAGGCGCTGAGGGCTGCAGAGAAGAAGACAGAACCAGACGGATCCGAGGTATCATCAACGTGTAGATTAAAATCACCAGTTATTAAAATCCTGCTATAAGAGGTGTGAATGATTGATACAAGTTCAGAGAATTCGCTGATAAAAGAACTAGAGTGATGGGGTGGTCTGTAAACAGTGATGCAAAGAATCGGAGGGCTGCTAAAAGTAAAGGCATGGTGCTCAAATGACTTGTAACTGTTAAAAGACACTCCATTTGAGGTCAGTGTGTCACTTGTAATGGATGCCGTCCCGCCTCCTCTTCTACCCTCTCTAGTAGAAAACAAAAAATTAAAATTTGGTGGGCAGGCCTCGGTGAGTACAACAGGTGCGTCAGTGCCAAGCCATGTCTCAGTTAAAAGAAGACAGTCTAACTTATTATCTAAAATCACGTCATTCATTAAAAAAGTTCTATTTAAAAGAGAGCGAACATTAAAAAGTGCCACATTGATGGTGACAGGTGGCTTGTTGATCACGGAGGTGGGTTGTGGGTGTTTTGTGAGTGGTCGAAGGTTCTGAAGGTTCACAGAGTGAGTATGGCGGTGTCTGATGTGTTGATGTTGTGTAATGATTACCGGAATGGATGAGGTGTTGGTGTGAATATGAGGTCCAAGTCCGGTACTGTGTGTATGGTGGTCAGAGGTGGAACTGAGTGGATAGGAGCATGGACCTGGGGGACATCAATCGGTGTGGGACAGAGCAGCTGGTGCGGGTTTGGGGAAAATTGCATGCTGAACACCGTATGCCAGGTTAGCTGAGAGCATGCGGGCACCTGCCCTGTTAAGGTGGAGCCCATCTGGCCCAAAGAGGTGTCGTCTCTCCCAGAAAACATCAAAGTTGTTGATGAAGCCGACGTGGTGGGAGTTGCAGGCGGAGGAGAGCCATGTGTTGAGGCTCAACCTACGGCTGAAGGTGCCAATCCCTCTGCTGCAGGTGGGGGTGGGGCCGGAGATAAAAACAGTCACCTGGGACTGTGAGATGGAGTTAAAAAGGTGTCTAAAATCCTGCTTTAAAAGTTTGGACTGTTGCCTGGCGATGTCGTTCGTACCTGCGTGGATAATAATCCTTTTCGCCTGCGGATGGGAGCTCAGGATGTCTGGTATTTTCCCGGTATTTCGGTAACGGTGGCTCCGGGGAACGACAGGGTTAACGCCTCCCTCATGCGGACGTGCCTCATGATGGAGTCCCCGATGACCAGGGTTGTGGGAGCGTCCGCTCGGTCTTCAGGGGAGCAAGCCAGCTCAGCCATCCCGCCACCCACACCAGGACTCCGAGTGTGATCCCTCGCCAGGCGGGGAGAACGGGAGGAGTGCCAGCGCACCGCGTCCCTCACGAGCCGCTTGCGCTGGGATGAGGAGCGGGTCGGCGCCGGCGGACGGCTCCCTGTTGGACACCCACCTGCTGGAGGGCAGCTACCAGCGAGTGGAGGGAAGGCTGTGGTGTCCGTCAGCAGGGGCATGGTGTCTGTGGCCACAGGAACAGGTGCCGTCCTTGGTGTGGGTCCCGGGTCGCCGGCTTCTCGCTCACGGACTTGTTGGAGAGCGGGATCGAGGGAGAAGGAGCCCCGCCGTGAGCCCTCTTCCGCCCGCGGACGACCACTTCGGTCCAGGGAGTCCCCCTGTTTGGAGTGGAGCAGGCGGGCCGCTGACAGGAGGAGGACGGGTCCCAGAGAACTGTTTGCCCGAGCGCGGAGGTGGTGTTCTGCGGAGCGGACTCACCGGTCCGTGAGGTCTCCAGCCAGTTGGTCAGCGTCAGGAAACGGGACCTGAGGGTCATCAGCAGGGAATCCTTCCTCTGGAGCTCATTCGACATCCGCTCGATGTCCTCGAGAAGGTTAGCGATCTTTCTGTACGCTTTGTTCAGCATTTGTTCCAATTTTCCAGGTGAGTCGGCAGCGTCCAGTGTTGCCATGGCGGCTCACCAGGCCTGTCTTTAAAAGCTTAAGATCCAAACGTCCGATGACTAAAAAACTTTCACCCAGTAAAAAATAAAACGTTAAAAGCAAACATTAGCCAGAGGCATAATGTTTAGGGTGATTTAAAACGTTTTAAAACTGGATAAAAAGCAGGCTTACGGAGCTCTGTTGTGTAGCAGCAGTAGACGCCAGCGCATGCGCACTTTAGACCCAAATTAAAAAAGTGCAGCACAGAGTGTCTGCCAGCAACCAATTACTTGCAGAGGCCTAGCAAATATTAGCTAAGAAAAAGTGCCAAATGAAATCCTGACGTTAGAGGAAGCACTGACCTGAAATATATTGTTATATTGTGATTTTAGCTTGTTGTGTGTTTGTGTTTGCTGTGTGTTTTATGCTTGCTAATGTTAGCTAGCATTAGCTTGCTTGCTAAAATAGCCGAATTGCTAACTAGCAAATGTTAGCCAAGAAAGAGTGCTGTAAATAAATTATGACATTAGAGGAGACATTCATTTGTTAAACTTATTGAGATATTGTGGTTTTGGCAAGCAAGCTAATGTTAGCTAGCATTAGCTTGCTTGCTAAAATAGCCGAATTGCTAACTAGCAAATGTTAGCCAAGAAAGAGTGCTGTAAATAAATTCTGACATTAGAGGAGACATTCATTTGTTAAACTTATTGAGATATTGTGGTTTTGGCAAGCAAGCTAATGTTAGCTAGCATTAGCTTGCTTGCTAAAATAGCCGAATTGCTAACTAGCAAATGTTAGCCAAGAAAGAGTGCTGTAAATAAATTATGACATTAGAGGAGACATTCATTTGTTAAACTTATTGAGATATTGTGGTTTTGGCAAGCAAGCTAATGTTAGCTAGCATTAGCTTGCTTGCTAAAATAGCCGAATTGCTAACTAGCAAATGTTAGCCAAGAAAGAGTGCTGTAAATAAATTCTGACATTAGAGGAGACATTCATTTGTTAAACTTATTGAGATATTGTGGTTTTGGCAAGCAAGCTAATGTTAGCTAGCATTAGCTTGCTTGCTAAAATAGCCGAATTGCTAACTAGCAAATGTTAGCCAAGAAAGAGTGCTGTAAATAAATTCTGACATTAGAGGAGACATTCATTTGTTAAACTTATTGAGATATTGTGGTTTTGGCAAGCAAGCTAATGTTAGCTAACATTAGCTTGCTTGCCGTTGCGGACAAATTTCTAGCCAGCTAATGAAGTAAATTCTGTGTTGAGTGATTAAAATTGTTTAATTCATCCAGATTCCAGGGCTGATCTGGCTAGCTTACTTAGCATGTTGTTTGCAAATTACTTTATCAGCTAACGTTACAAAGCAACCAACAGCAGATCTATGCAGCATAACGTTAGCTTAGTAACAGCTAGCTGGCTTGCCAACATAACCAGTAGTAAAATACTATCTGGGTGGATATGTCAGGTGGTTAGCTTGCCAAATTATTTTATCAGCTAATGCTACAAAGTAACCAAGACCAAAATGATACAGCATAGCTTAGCTACCTTAGCCTGCTGGTTTGCTAACTTTATTACTAGCAAAATACTATCAGAGTAGATATGTAGGTGGGTTAGCTTGCCAAATTACTTTTTCAGCTAATGCTACAAAGTAACCAAGACCTAATCAATACAGCATAGCTTAGCTACAGTTAGCTGGCTATATTAGCTTCCTCGCTTGCTATCATTAATGCTAGCAACACACTGTCTGAGTGGATATGTTAGTTGGCTGGTTTGCTAAATTACTTTATCAGCTAACGTTACAATGCAAACAACTGTAGATCAATACAGCGCAGTTTAGCTACAACTAGCTTGCTAAATTAGCTTTCTGGTTTGCAAACATTCTCGCCAGTAAAATACTATCTGAGCGGATATATCAGTTGGTTAGCTTGCTAAACTACTTTTTTAGCTAACGTTACAAAGCAAACAACAGTAGATCAACACAGCATAGCTTAGTAACAGCTAGCTGGCTAACTTAGTTTGCTTGCTCACTAAAGTTAACACGAGTAAAATACTGTATGAGTGGATATGTCAGCTTGCTAGCTTGCTAAATTCCTTGTCCAGCTAACATGATCCATGATAGGCTACTAACATAGAGCGATGCATTAGCAACCAACATGTTAACCCCAACCTGACCTAATGTTAGCCAGCTAGCTGTTCTTCAGCTAATCTACATGGTTACTTTATGAGGTCAGGTCCTCTGACCAGACATATCGATCAGGTCAATGTTCATCATTATTGATTATTGATCAGATACACGTGGACTCACCCTGAGGCTGCCTCGACTCCCCACAGACATCCTCTCCTCATCGTCTGACATCTGCAAACACACAAACAACACGTCAACAAAAACACAGAGAATACATCCACCAGGCCCTGTTCCAAGTCCTGGTCCAGGTCCAAGTCCTGGTCCAGGTCCAAGTCCTGGTCCTGACATCCTGACCTGAGCTGCACCAGCCTTTATGTTTGATATATTTTTTACATGATGTAATCTGAATGTTTCTTCTTCATGTGTTTAATTTAGATTCATGGTTGAACCTCCTGAACAGTAAAAACAAGAGAAGAAGAAGAGAAACTGCAGTGAGACAGCTGGAGGAGTAAAGACAGAAGAAGAAGAAGAGATACAGACCGAAGCGTGTCTCCGAGAGTGGCGAGAATACCGCTCACTGTCCTCCTGGAAGGCCACGAAGAAGAAAGACAACACACACACAAGTTAAAAAGAAGAAGGAGGAGGAGGAGGAGGAGAAGCCTCATTAGACTTAATTTATTTAGATTAAATAAACAGATAGGAAATAAAAATAAAAATAAAAATAAAATATGATCAGTAAAAAAAATATTTTGACTAAAAATGAAACTATGTAAATAGAATTATTACAAAAACATGGAATCAAAATATAAATAAAATAATTTGAATTAAATAAATTAATCAATAGATTAAAAAAATAAAGACTGAACCTTAGATATAATAATCAATAGTATATAAACAAAAGTAAATAATATTATATTATCAATAAATATGAAAGATAAAATTTGAATAATATTTTTAATAAATTAACAATGAAATTCTGTAAATAAAAACAATAAATAACATAAATCTGAGAAATATTTAACTCCATAATTATTTATTAAAAACATATAATCTCAATGCAAACAAAAATAATTCTTAATGAATTAAGACAAAAAAACATGAACATGAGTATTTAACGACATCTATCGTGCAGCTACGTGACGACACACAGTGGTCAGACACACACGTTAGCAAGCAGGAAGCATTAAACAGGAAACAGGAAGCAGGAAACAGGAAGCAGTATCATCCTCCTGTTTCCTGTTTAAAGTGATGTCAGTTTGAGTCAGATAATCTGTCAGACGAGGATTAAATAGGCCGTCTGTCTGAGCGCGTGCAGGAGCAACAACAACAACAACAACAAGCTGCAGACAAACTAACAGCAGCTCCGTCTGGCCCACATGCACACACATGAAAACCTCCCAGCTGTCCCAGTGACACTGTAGCGCCTGACTGCTGTGGCCTGGTTTGGCCTGGTTTAGACTGGTGTGGCCTGGTTTGGCCTGGTGTGGCCTGGTGTGGCCTGGTTTGGCCTGGTTTGGCTTGGTTTGGCTTGGTTTGGCCTGGTGTGGCCTGGTGTGGCCTGGTCTAGACTGGTGTGACCTGGTGTGGACTGGTTTAGACTGGTGTGGCCTGGTTTGGCCAGGTGTAGCCTGGTTTAGGCTGGTGTGGCCTGGTTTGGCCTGGTGTGGCCTGGTCTAGACTGGTGTGGCCTGGTATGGCCTGGTTTAGACTGGTGTGGCCTGGTGTGGCCTGGTATGGCCTGGTTTGGCTTGGTTTGGCCTGGTGTGGCCTGGTTTAGACTGGTGTGGACTGGTTTAGACTGGTGTGGACTGGTTTAGACTGGTTTAGACTGGTGTGGCCTGGTTTAGCCAGGTGTAGCCTGGTTTAGGCTGGTGTGGCCTGGTTTGGCCTGGTGTGGCCTGGTCTAGACTGGTGTGGCCTGGTATGGCGTGGTTTAGACTGGTGTGGCCTGGTCTAGACTGGTGTGGCCTGGTCTAGACTGGTGTGGCCTGGTATGGCCTGGTTTAGACTGGTGTGGTCTGGTGTGGCCTGGTTTAGACTGGTGTGGCCTGGTGTGGCCTGGTTTAGACTGGTGTGGCCTGGTCTAGACTGACGTGGCCTGGTCCAGACTGGTGTGGCCTGGTTTAGACTGGTGTGGCCTGGTTTAGACTGACGTGGCCTGGTTTAGACTGACGTGGCCTGGTTTAGACTGGTGTGGTCTGGTGTGGCCTGGTTTAGACTGGTGTGGCCTGGTCTAAACTGGTGTGGCCTGGTCCAGGCTGGTGTGGCCTGGTCTAGACTGACATGGCCTGGTCTAGACTGGTGTGGTCTGGTGTGGCCTGGTTTAGACTGGTGTGGTCTGGTGTGGCCTGGTATGGCCTGGTTTAGACTGGTGTGGCCTGGTTTAGACTGGTGTGGCCTGGTGTGGCCTGGTTTAGACTGGTGTGGCCTGGTCTAGACTGACGTGGCCTGGTTTAGACTGGTGTGGTCTGGTGTGGCCTGGTTTAGACTGGTGTGGCCTGGTTTAGACTGGTGTGGCCTGGTTTAGACTGGTGTGGCCTGGTGTGGCCTGGTTTAGACTGGTGTGGCCTGGTCTAGATTGACGTGGCGTGGTTTAGACTGGTGTGGTCTGGTGTGGCCTGGTTTAGACTGGTGTGGCCTGGTGTGGCCTGGTTTAGACTGACGTGGCCTGGTTTAGACTGGTGTGGTCTGGTGTGGCCTGGTTTAGACTGGTGTGGCCTGGTCTAAACTGGTGTGGCCTGGTCCAGACTGGTGTGGTCTGGTTTAGACTGGTGTGGTCTGGTGTGGCCTGGTTTAGACTGGTGTGGCCTGGTCTAGACTGGTGTGGTCTGGTGTGGCCTGGTCTAGACTGGTGTGGTCTGGTGTGGTCTGGTGTGGCCTGGTCTAGACTGGTGTGGCCTGGTGTGGCCTGGTTTAGACTGGTGTGGCCTGGTGTGGCCTGGTTTGGCCTGGTTTGGCCTGGTATAGGATCAGTCTGGAGGTTTTCACGAGTCAGACAGCAGCTGGAATCATCCAGACCATCATACTACTGAGAGAAGAAGAGTCCTACCATCCACTGCTCAATGTGACCCCACTTATTATCCAGACCATAATACTTCTGGAGGAAGAGGAAGACGAAGAGGAGGAAGAGAAGGAGAAAGAGGAGGAGGAAGAGGACGAGGAGGAGGAAGAGGAGGAGGAAAAGGAAGAGGAGGAGGAGGATGAGGAGGAGCAGGAAGAGGAAGAGGAATAGGAGGAAGAGGAGGAGGAAGAGGAAGAGGAGGAAGAGGAGGAGGAGGAGGAGGAAGAGGAGGAGGGGGAGGAAGAGGAGGAGGAGGAGGAGGAAGAGGAGGAGGAGGAGGAGGAGGAGGAAGAGGAGAACATGTCAGAGCAGATGAAAACATGAGACTTCAGATTTAAAGGTGTGTTTGTTTTACACGTCCTGGTGCGGCAGGTGGGCGGGGCTTAACGGTAAGCTCCACCCGGCTGGAGTTGCAGGAGGTGATAAAACAAACGCAGGTGAAGAAGGGGGGAGGAGTTAGTCGTACCTTGTGGCTGTGAAACAGCTACGGCAGGCGGGGGAGACACAAGAGGAGAGACGGAGGATTAGAGACAGGAGCAGCACGGTCACATGACCACAGCGTGACATCATCAAACGCCACCGCCACGAGTGAACGCATCACCTGCAGGCTACGTCCACGTGCCGCCCCGCCATCTTTAACAGGATACAGGCGGGCGAGCACCGGAGCAAAAACACTGACACATGACGCACGCCGTGATGGCACCTTTCTCTCTCAGCTGTTCCTGTGACATCATCACACGTGAGAATGACAGTGGCCGGGGTTAAAATGTCCCCCGACTGAAAATGATTCAAGAAGTTCATCTGAAACTTAAATGATCTTTGTTCACATTTTACCTGACACCTTTATTTTGAAAATCTTAATTTCTCATGATGACATTTGAAAACTGACGTGACATTTATCACGTCTGACATTTAAATTCAATTCTAAAAAATGTGGATCACATTCACAAGAATCGCCCGGATCAAGTGAACGTTTGTGCCAAATTAAACAAAGAGACGGACACACGGCCCAGAAACAAGATGGAAACTCACCGTGTGAGATATTAAGATCCAGACCTCAGGGACTCACCGTGTGACGCTGCCGCCCGACTGACTGAAGCACACTTACACTCTGTTACCTCACACACACACACACACACACTCACACACACACTGTGACCTCTGACCCCACACTGACTCTGCCTCTGCTGGATGACATCATCACAGTGACGGCCTGCATCATGTGACCCTCCCACTTCCTCGTGGGAAACTTATCAGTAAACTTTATTCAGGCGACACGCTTCAACCCTGACAGCCAATCAGAGAGTCCGCTGTGAGTGTCGCCACTTCAGCTCCTTTCACAGGTTCAAATATTATTTATATTTAGCTTTAACTGACACTTTACGCTTTTCATCAGTTTCCTAACACTCATTTTCTTCCCAAAATGTTTTGACACCAAACTGCATTTTTAAATTCAATCTTTGTTTTAATTTTACCTGATAGTTAAATTAATTTGTTACATTTTACCACTTAAAAAAACCTTTAAACAAAAAAAGAAAATTATCTTTTATTCTACGTGACACTCTTTCAGAATAAAAGCCTCCTCACCTCCTTCTGTTGTCTCTCCAGCTCCTTCATCCTGATCTCACGGGCCTCTGCCCTCGCTGCTCGCTTCGCCGCCAGCCTCGCCTCCGCCTGACACACACACACACACACACACACACATTATCAATAATCAAACATCTCAGATTGTTTCAGACTTTCAGGTTCTGTCCCCAAACAAACAAACAAACAAAGGTGAGGTGTTTATTGTTCTCACTGATCAATGATCTGATCAAACTGCTCTCATCAACACACTGATTGATCTCATCACAGACGCTCACTGTTTCAGGAACAACCAGGAGTGTGTTTATGAACAACGCACGCAATAAATTTTAGTAGATTTGATCTTTTTTTAAATTTTCATTTTACATTTTAAATGTATTTTTCATTTTCTTATTAACTTTAAATAAATAAAACAAAGTCAGAGACATTTTAAAAACACAGCAAAATAAAAACTAAACATAAAAACAATGATTCATATGAAGAATTAATAAAAATATTCACTTTAACAATTGCTTATAAAAAATACCAATAAATAATAAATGTGAAAATCAACAATGTCATGGGAACCAAATCCATTGTAAATAATATATATTTATATAACTTAAATATAATTAAATATTATTATTAATATTATAAAATAATAATCAAATATTTTTGTTTTGTGTTTTCTTTTGTTTCAGTGGATTTTTAAATGATGTTTATATATTCAAATACTTATTTAACATTTGTTAATAAAAAAAAACATCTCAGATGAACAGAAACAGTTTTTACAAATTGTTAAAAGTTAAAATACTTTACATGACGTAGAAAAGTCAGGAAAATTAAAAGTATACTGTAAAAGAGGTTCATAAAACAAAACAATATAACATCAAAGATACTTTACAGTAAAAATGCAAAAGATATATATATTTTGACAAACGTTAAAAAAAATAAAACAAATATTACTATAATTCTAACTAATGAATATTAAATAATCAATTTTATACATTGTTGTATTTTTTTACTGTTTTAAAAAGTAAAGTAAAATGACTAAATATAAATAACAAAAATAAATTAGAAAAATAAAAACTACTGATTTTAAAAGGCAAAAATGTAAAAATATATTTTCAACAATTAAAAAAATTACATAAATGCAAAAATGTCAGAAGGATAAAAACTTTCAACAGTTGTTTAAAGAATAAAATAAATAGTGTGAAAGTATAAATAATGTTCGAAGTATTTCTATATTTAAGGTTCAAATTTAGACGGTGTTAAAATGTGAAAAAAAAAGGATTTTAACAATCGTTCAAAAAGATAAAAAGTGAACTGAATATATAAAATACAAATATGTTGGAAAAATAAAAGATATTAATACTCCTTCTTTTAAAGACACGTTAAGATCATGTTAGGCCACAGAAAAATTAAAAGCATTAATAATTTTAGAAATGATAAAAGAAACAAGAGTTAGACACAGACATAAATTACAGACAATAAAATCTGAAAATATTTTAAAAGTTCAAGTGTAAAAAAACATTTTAACAATAGTTTTAAAAATAAAAAAATATGTTAACAAAATACAAAAAAGTCAGGAAAGTACTAAAGTATAAATACTTTCATACAGTCAGAATAAATAAAAACAAATTATAAAAATAAAAAGATATTTTTCATACTTAAAATAAATAAAATTGATTAAGAATTAAATGTATTTGTATGTGTGTGTGTGTGTGTGTGTGTGTTTGTGTCTGTGTGTGTGTCTGTGTGTGTGTGTCTGTGTGTGTGTGTGTGTGTGTGTGTCTGTGTGTGTGTGTTTGTGTGTGTGTGTTTGTGTCTGTGTGGGTTTGTGTGTCTGTGTGTCTGTGTGTGTGTCTGTGTGTGTGTGTGTGTGTTTGTGTCTGTGTGTGTGTCCGTGTGTGTGTGTGTGTGTGTGTCTGTGTGTGTTTGTGTGTGTGTCTGTGTGTGTCTGTGTGTGTTTGTGTCTGTGTGTGTGTGTGTGTGTGTGTGCATGTGTGTGTTTGTGTGTCTGTCTGTGTGTGTGTCTGTGTGTGTTTGTGTGTGTGTGTGTGTGTGTGTGTGTGTTTCTCTGTGTGTAATGTCAGATCCTTGTCTAACAAATCATTTTTAATTAATAATTTGATCTCTTCGTATAATCTTGATTTTGTGTTTTTAACTGAAACATGTCTTGACAAAAACACAGGTAATGCTGTTCTAACGGAATCAGTTCCACCCAACTACAAATTTGAATCTGAAACAGGAGAAAACAAAAAGGGTGGAGGTGTCTGTGCAATATTTAGAGATCATATGGTTACGCACAGGTTGTCATTTGGGGTGTTTTCATCATTTGAGTATGTATCCTTTAAAATGGAGCTAAAACAATCTCCGTCCATACTCTATGTAGTTATATACAAGCCTCCCCAGCACCGTCAAAGTTTTATTGATGATTTCACGAGGATGCTTTCAATTGTATGCACAGACTTTGATGGTTTGGTCATTACAGGTGATTTTAATGTACATGTGGATAATGTCTGTGACAGAAATGCTAAAGAGCTCAGTGCTGTCCTTGAAACCTTTGGCCTGACTCAGCATGTGTGTGAGCCCACACACAGCAGAGCGCAGCACACTCTGGACCTGCTCATTACAAAGGGGGTTAATATTTCAAATGTCAATGTGGTTGATGTTGCTCTGTCTGATCATTTCTGTGTCTTCTTTGACCTGTCTGTTTCTCCCAAACCACCGGCTGGTCCTGCAGTTGTTCGGAGGAGACACATAAATAACAGCACAGGCGCTCTGTTCATGGAAATGATAAACTTTGAAAATGCCTCATGTTCTAATTCTACTGTTGATGATTTGTTGAACTCTGTTACTTCGAGTGTTTTGACTGTTCTGGACACCATTGCCCCTGTGAAGGTTAAAATGGTTAAAGATAAGCAGAAGGCGCCATGGAGGAATGACGACTCGGTCAGGGCACAGAAAAGGGAGTGCCGGAGGGCCGAGCGGAAATGGCGCAAGTCAAAGCTTCATGTTTATTATGAAATTTATAAAGAAAAGTTGTACGTGTTCAACCAGATCTTACGTAGAACAAGGGAGAGGTACTTTTCTGAAATTATTGGAAACTGCAGTAACAACTCGCGTGTCTTATTTGCAACAGTGAACAGATTAACAAACCCTCCAGCTCAACTGCCGTTGGAACTGATCTCCACATCTAAGTGTAATGAGTTTGCAGTATTCTTTTGCGACAAGGTTCAGACCATTAAAAATGCCATCATTTCCACAACACCAATAACAACCCTGCAGCCACCTAGACACTTAGAGTTGACTCATTTTGCACCTGTAACTGACAAAACTGTCCAAGAGATCATCACCAGTCTGAGTTCATCTACTTGCTGCCTTGATGTGTTACCCACTAGATTTTTAAAGTCTGTGCTGAGCAGTTTGTTGCAACCACTCGCTCACATAGTTAACATGTCACTACAGTGTGGAACATTCCCAAAGGCCTTGAAAACTGCGGTCATAAAGCTTCTCCTAAAGAAGAGCAGTCTTGATGCCACAGTACTGAACAACTACCGGCCCATTTCAAATCTGCTGTTTTTAGGCAAAGTCCTTGAGAAAGTTGTTTACCAACAGCTGACTGACTTTCTCCTAATGAACAACTCCTTTGATGTTTTCCAGTCAGGTTTTAGACCCCATCACAGCACTGAGACCGCTCTTATTAAGGTGACAAATGACATGAAAGTGTCAGCAGTCACCTCCAGTCTCTCTCTCTAAAACCTACAAATCAGGTTAGAAATCTCGGGGTAATAATGGACTCAGACTTGAACTTTAACAGCCACATCAAATCAATAACATCAGCAGCCTTTTACCATCTAAAAAACATTGCCAAAATCAAAGGTATAGTGTCTAAACCTGACTTGGAGAGACTTATCCATGCATTTGTCTCTAGTAGGTTAGACTACTGTAACGGCCTGCTCACTGGCCTCTCCAAACGGGCAGTAAGACAGCTGCAGTACATCCAGAATGCTGCTGCTCGGGTCCTGACCAGAACCAGGAAGTACGAGCACATTAGTCCTGTGCTCAGGTCTCTACACTGGCTTCCTGTGGCTCAGAGAATAGACTTTAAAGCAGCTCTGCTTGTGTACAAGTCTCTCCACGGCCTAGCACCAAAGTACATCTCTGACATGTTAGTGCCATATGAACCATCTGGGACTCTGAGGACCTCAGGGACCGGCCTCCTGCTGGTGCCCAGAGTCAGGACTAAACATGGGGAATCAGGGTTCCAGTTTTATGCAGCTAAAATCTGGAACAGTCTTTCTGAAGATGTGAGACAGGCCTCTACTCTGACAATGTTCAAATCTAGGCTCAAAACAGCTCTATTTCACTGTGCATATGACTGAAAGGATCTTATCTGCACTCTTCTCTTTTAAAGTTCACTTTATAATGATTATTTATGTTTTTATTTTGTATTGTGATTTTAATGCATTTTCTTCTTCTGTAAAGCACTTTGAATTACTTTGTGTACGAATTGTGCTCTACAAATAAACTTGCCTTGCCTTGCCTTGTGTGTGTGTGTGTGTTTGTGTGTGTGTGTGTGTGTGTGTGTGTGTGTGTGTGTGTCTGTGTGTGTGTGTGTGTGTGTGTGTGTCTCTCTGCAGGAGGAATGTGGACAGTCCACCTGTCTCCACGGCAGCAGACACTCCCTCTGTCTCCATGGTGACGACACACCTGGAGTCAGAATCTGGACATGATGATGTCATCAGTGTGTATGTGTGTCACTCTCATCATGTTGTGACTGTGGAGATTAATGTTGGTGAGGATTAAAGGATGGAGGTCACACACACACACACACACACACACACACAAACAAATACACACACACACACACTGGTCTCCTGCCAGCTCTCCCAGTAGGTCACCACTCCCACCAGCAGTCATGTGAACAGACTGGTTCACTCTGTGTGTGTGTGTGTGTGTGTGTGTGTGTGTGTGTGTGTGTGTGTGAGTGTGCTCAGAAATGTGACACAACCAGTTCTCACACAGCAGACCGACTTCCTGTCTGGCCTTCACAATAAAAGCATTGTTGTGACTTACAAACAGTTAAAGTGAAGAAACTAAAGGGTCAGTTCACAGAGACACACACCACAAGGAGGAGGAGGAGGAGGAGGAGGGGGAGCAGGAGGAGGAGGGGGAGCAGGAGCAGGAGGAGGAGGAGGAGGAGGGGGAGGAGCAGGAAGAGCAGGAGGAGGAGCAGGAGGGGGAGGGGGAGGAGCAGGAAGAGGAGGGGGAGGAGCAGGAGGAGCAGGAAGAGGAGGAGGAGGGGGAGGAGGAGGAAGAGCAGGAGGAGGAGCAGGAGGGGGAGGGGGAGGAGCAGGAAGAGGAGGAGGAGCATCTCATCAGTCAGTGTCACATTCCAGCTTCAGTACGTAGGACGATGACATGAACAATACACACTGAACATACAGACATATAGACACACACACACACACACACACACACACACACACACACTAACCAGATGAAAACAAATAAAATACTATAAAATTAAATAATAAGAATGAACCAATTATTTATTATTTATTTATTATTGTTCTGTTTTCATTACTGTGTCATTTATTCTTATTTATTATTAATTATATTTATATATTTCTTATATTGTATTAGTATTTTTATTTTTTTGTAGCATTTGTTTACTTAAAGCAGCTGTCTGGAACTTTTTACCATTAATAAAACTGTCCCTAGTTCAAATTCAGAGCTACACCAGAACATTTATGAACAGGTCTTACTTTACTACTAACTTGTGTGTAACGTTAGCATGTTAGCATGTTTCCACTAATTACTTGGACTGACCTAACGTTAGCAGCGTTAGCTTTGCAAGCGAAGGCTGCAGGTAACAGCTTTGCTGTGTTAGGATTATGTTATGTCTTCACTGTGTATCTTCACATCAAAGAATACTCTGACGATTTGGGAGTTATGCCCTTTCTCTATCATTTTCATATTGAGACAACATGATCAATATCTTTTTTGTGTCTGTACGTCCAGTGGCTGGGTCTCAGCCTTTAGCATTGGGCTGATAGAGGGTCAGTATGTCCTGCGCTGTGATCTGCGGAGGGATACACCGGTGAGCAGGCACAGACGCAGCTTGTAAACAAAACTCAGCTGTTTATTTAGCCTAGCGATATCTCCGGATTTTAGCAGCTGCAATGGACGACTTTGAACGTGATTTTGAAGAGTTTCTTGTAGCGGACACAGATCCAGAGCCATACCTGTTTGAGCCGGAGCACACAGATGAGGAACTCCATGTGTCGAATGCTGAGCAGAGATGAGAGAGGCTGAATCCTCCGCTACTATTTCCTGCACATCATGTGCTGCCGTCGTTGGGGAGATATATCATCAGGAGGAAAACCGCTGCAGAGAGTGCATCACAAGGAATGAAAACTTTGCAGCAATCACTAATCCTGCCGTGATTTAAACTTTTTTTCATGTTCTTAAGATGAACTGGAAAAAATGCTCCAGGCCTGCAGGAGCTGATGGACAGCTTTCAGTCGGGTGAGTAATATCGTCCGTGTCGTCTCTTTGTTTGCCATTTACCTGGTGTACCTGTCCCAGAGCCAGCTGCAGCTGTTGCTCACCCGTGTATCCATCCGCTCAAGATGTACTGACAGTGCCATGCTAACCGCTGTCTCAATATGAAACTGATATAGAAAGGGCATAACTCCCAAATCGTTGGAGTATTCTTTTCACATAATAATGCGGAATCAGCAGATGACTTGTTAACTGTTTATTCCTCCTCACACCGAACGTACACGGCTGCTTCTCATTGTTTCTCAGTAGCACAACAACGGTTACTACATTACCCAGAATAACTTGAGGCTCACACTACTACGGTAGCCTTAGTAGCTCAAAATACACAACAGATTAGATTAGATCAGAACAGAAACACGACAGGAGAATTTACTGAGTAATTTTGCTGTTTCCACTATTTACTTGGACTGACCTGACGTTAGTTAATCCTCTCGCTCTCCAAAACAAATGCATGCGGTAATTGCCGGCTTTACGACACCAGGCTGTGGGTGTCATACCGCTTCGACCAAAGGGGTGCTACAATCAACGAAAACGAAAAGTTCCACACAGCTGCTTTAAAATAAATCTACTTCATTTTATTTGATTCCCACTGTATTATTTAACATTTATGTTATTTGACATTTATTATTATTTAACATTTATAATCATTATTTAATATTTATTTTACTATTTAACATTTCTAATCATTATTTAATATTCATTTTACTATTTAACATTTATAATTATTAGTTAATAAAATAAATGTTATTTAACTTTTTTTTTTTAATATTTATAATTATTATTATTGTTTATGTCCCTTTGTTATAATTTCATCATTGGACATTAATTCATCATTTATGTTTATTGAGTTAAAATGTTTGTTTTTTAATTATATTTATTGACTTTAATGTTATTATGAAGAATTGTTTTTCACTGCTGTTAATTATTTATCATTTTATTTATTTATTGTTTTGCTGTTTATACATTTCTGCAGATGTATTCATCCAGTTATTGTTATTATTGTTGTTATTATTCATAACTTGAAGTATTTTATTTATTTTAATTTTTTAATTATGTTTGTTCAATTAAATTTATCATATTTTTCATGTATTTATTTTATTAATTAATTTCTCTTTTGATTTATTGTTGTTTGTGTTTGTATTTATTTGTTGTTCCTCCCAGCTGTTTCCGGTCCAGTCTCCGTGACCCTCACAGGATGATTTAATGAGACCGTTCAGACCGGCAGTTCCGGGACTTCCCGCAGTGTGACCCCGGTGTGTCCTCCCACCTGTGTCTGATCAATAAGCAGATCGATACGAGCGTCGATCAGCGGACTCACCTCACGTGCGATCTGGTTGAGAGCATCGTCCTCGGCGGTCAGTTTCTCCCGGTTCGGGATCCTCTTCCTGCCCGGTCCCTGAGTCCCCATCGTGCAGGGTTAGGGTTTTACCCGGAGCCGAATTATCCCCGAAGGTGTCCTGCAGTCCGGATCATCCAGACCCGGAACTCAGCTCCACTGAAGTCCTCAATAAATCGAGCTGAAAATTAAATCTGCGTTTTTTCCTCTGATAATCGGCGCGGTCCGTTTCTGTCGGTACCGGATCCTCTTCCTACCCGAACCACAGGTTCTCTTCGTCCGGGAGATCCGAACCGGGAGCCGGATCCTCCACAGAGGTGTCCTGTGGTGTAAACAATCAACACTGTGACGTCAGAAGGCTAAAAAAGACCCAAAAAATCCGTTTGAGATTAAAATTCGTTGTTTTGCTGCCGATGTTCGGCGGTCACCTTCCCTCAGTCCGCTCGGACGGTTCTTACCGGGCCCGAGTGATCCGCGGGGCTGCCCCGGGATGGAGACACGCAGGTCGGGGAAAACACGAATTAGAAGTGTCCGGGATTAAACCGGTAGATTTGACGCTCCTGTGCGGTCACGGGATGTCCGGAGCGGCTGCGGGGGCCGAACTGCAGCCGCGTTCATCCTCATCAGCTAGCTGACGTTAGCTAGATGCTAACCGGCAGTACCGGAACACCGGAGCGGACCGACACATGAACCCGCACCGGCTGTTGTTGTTGTCGCTGCTGTCGCAGCGTCGGTAGAGCCGCCGGTACGCTCCTTAATCCGCCACCGCCGCGAGCATCTGAAGCTCGTGAGGGAAGAACCGGGACCTGTTTCCTCCGGGACCCTGAAGTACACACGCGTCACGTCGACAGGTGAGCCGCAGGTGGGCTGGGACCGGACCGTGAAGGCATCCTGAGCCCACAGACCGCAGTGTGACAGAGGAGGGACGAGACTCTTATTGTGGTGGGGCCAGGATGTTACCTGTCAAGGTACACGTGTTTACATACACACAGGAAGTCAGATTTCAAAATAAGAGCTTATCCAAACATTATTTTATTTATTTAATGTTTTTGTTTCCTGAAATGTTTTTTTTTCTCTGTATAAAACAATAAATATTATTTTATGAAGTAAAAACTCTTCTTCTGTCGACGTACAGAGAGTCCTGAGGGCCAAAACTAAATATAGAAATGTGAATATAATTAAATGACCAGATGTTCGCGTGAATTAAAACGTTATGTTTTATAAATCTTTATTAATGAATAAATATTATGTATAAAGTAATGAAAATGTTTGAATAATCAAATATAGAATAAAAAAGATTGAGTATAATTATTTATATAATCGAAAGCTTTGTAAATAAATTATGAAATGAAATATTGAAATATCTATAAATACAACTTATATAAATTAAATACTCATTAGCATCTGATTATAAATATTTATGAATTTTAACGCTGTATTAAGAAATCATTGTTAAAATTTATTTAATTTAAAGCGTAATTAATAAATAATTATAAATAATAATTTGCTGAAAGGTTTACTAATAGATCATTATATGTAACTATTTAATTAAAGCTTTATGAATAAATAATTATAAATTGTTATTGATATATATTATTTAAAGCTTCATTTAATAATTGTTTATTTAAAACTTTAGGAATGTATTATTATAAATATTCATATAATTAAAAACTTTATTAATATATGATGATAAATGAGGATATATTTTAAAACTTTGTTCTGTTTGAAATAAATCCTAAAATGCTTCAATAATTAAATGAAAAACGATATTAGATATTTTATAAATAATGATTATAATATTTATAAAGTCAAATCCTTAACAATGAATAATTTTCACATTTACAGTTTTAATATAAATCATATAAAAATGCTGAAATAAATGACAGTCCTTAAAGGAATAAACATAGAATTATATAACAAGAAGCTTAAAGAAATGAATGAGGAAATACTTAGAAGAAAATAATGCTTTTTAAATGTAATTAATAAAAAAATTAAATATGGAAATTTGTGTTCATGAATTTTATATATTATGTTATTTTCTCACCTAATTATTAATGTATAGTACAAAAAGAAAAAGTTGTAGTATAGTACATCAAAAAAAGTTAGTGTTGTACGTCAAAAAAGTCGCAGTATATTAGGTCAAAAAAGTCATAGAAGAGTACGTGAAAAAAAATCACAGTATAGTTAGAGTCAAAAAAGTCGTAGTATAGTACATCAAAAAAGTCAAGTCATAGTATAGTTCATTAAAAAAAGTCATAGTATAGTACGTCAAAAAAGTCATAGCATAGTTCGTCAAAAAAGTCATCGGAAAGTACGTCAAAAATGTTGTAGTATATTACGTCAGAAAACGTTGTAGCGTATTACATCAAAATAAGTTATTGCATTGTACACTGAAAAAGCTATCCTGACGGGCATGTGTTTTTTATTTGTTAAGAGTTGTTTGTTTGTTTAGCGGTGCAGTTTACTGGCACCTTAATTAGACTTTAATCTAAGTTTCGTTGTCCAAAATCATGAAAAAATGTCATAGTATAGCATGTCATCATTCAGGCAACTGAACTTGTGCTCCTTTGAGACGTCTCACCTCAGAAGCTTCTTCATTGCTAACTGACTGTTGTGGAGTTGCAGGTTTGACCCCTCACAGACTTGTCAAGGTCACCTGCAAGTTGTCGATCCACTCGGCCATCTTGTGTGTGGTGAATAAAGGCTGCAGTGTAGGTGGGTGATAAGTGATGGTATGGGCCGCCTCCTTGGTTTCAACACTGGTCGTTCCAGTTTGAGGTAGCCATCTTGATTTTACATGGATCAGTGTATTGTGCTCTCACTACCACTAGATGGGACAAAAAGTGTCCACGATCTAGGACTACAGGTCTAAGCAGGACATGATGTCCTCATATGAGGACGCAGGGTCTCAGGAGGTCAAAGTGTCTCAGAACTTTTTAAATTAAGTTTATTGTGTTCAGCAGAGAGCGGCTGGTATCAGAGAGATGACGACAATCACCGGTTCAGAAAAGGTATCGACACATTTCCTGTTCTGTCAAAATAAGAGCAGGCTAATGAAGTCTGTCTACTTCCTCCAACATTAAACCCAGGGGCGGAGTTTGAATAACGTCACATCAGGATATGAAACACAACAGCTTTTATACAACAAGCAGAGCACATACAAAATCTCCATAGCAACACAGACATCCCATAATAATCAATACACTGTGTGATTAAAGATGAGAAAATAACGTGACATGTTCAGGTCCTGTGGTCAATAATCAATAATCACTTTGTGATCAGTATCAGCGTCACATGTACGCACCAACCACGGAGTGTTCTTTATGAGTCTGTAAACAACAACAACAACAAACAACCACGGATCCTGATGGATGATTGAGCATGCTCAGTGATACCACAGCAGGATGGAGTCCCGGTCAGGCCACATCAGCCGTCTCCGGCACCTCCTCCTTCCTGTCTGCTGTCCGGTGTGTCAGTAGGTGTCTGTTCAAGTGAGTCTTACGGGTGTAGCTCTTCGGACAGTAGGCGCAGGCGTACGGACGCACGTCGCTGTGAGACAACATGTGTTTCTTCAGGTCAAACTTCCTCCGCAAACATTTGCCGCACTCCGGACACGAGAAGGGCTTCTCTCCTGGACCATGGACAGGATGGATAGTCGGACAAGACAGAAGGAAAGGACAGTCGATGGTCAGTTTCATGAAAGTGGGAAAAGTTGGGAGCCAATAAAAACAGGAACAGTACATCTACTACTAAAACCGCATACTGAAGCCCTGCTCACACACAAGGCCTGAAAAAAGCCTCGTAGTGGCTGTAGATCTGGAAGGGGGACACACGGAGCAGGGAGCACTTTGGACACAGGATGGGGGCCGATAACCCCCTGCAGGGTCACCTGGGCGAGGGTGTCTGATGATTCAAGACCCCAAACCCACAATGACCACGGGTTCATCACTGGAGACTTGTACAAGTACCACCATTAGGTGTATTCCAGAACATCAGTTTATCCATTATCAGACCCTGACCAGAATTGTGCCATATCCACTACCTGATTCTACCAGAACTTCAGTATACCTACTACCAGACCCTTACCAGAACATTTAGCATATCTATTACCAGATATCCCTGTGGTGTGTCTTACCGGTGTGTATCCTCCGGTGTTCTGTCAAGTGACAGGAGATGGAGAAGGCCTTCCCACAGTCCTGGCAAACATATGGCCGTTCACCTGTGTGAGTCCTCATGTGTTTCTGCAGGTCTCCTCCAGACGGCCAGCCCTTACCACACACTGTGCACACATATGGGCGCTCCCCAGTGTGCCGGCGCACGTGCACATTTAGGCCAGCAAGTGCAGTAAAGTCTTTAGGGCAGTAGGGGCAGCGATAGGGCCGCTCCCCGGTGTGCGTCCTCAGGTGGCCCTCCAGCCCATCGCGGGTCTTGAAGCGTTTGCCACACTGCGGGCACAGGAAGCGGCTCTCGGTGGTGTGGCTCACCCGGTGTGATTGGAGGCCGGTCAGAGAGCCGTAGGTCTTGCTGCACTGGTCACACTGGTATGAGCGGAAAGTGTGTGTTCGCTGGTGGATACGAAGTTGAGTCACTCCTGCAGAGAACATTAAAGATTACCGAGGAGGTCTGGTGACTGAATCTCAACACTACTACACGTCTAAACTACATCAACTGCCAGAACTACAGTAAATCTACTATCAAAATGAGTTTAACATGCCAGCGACTTACTTCAGTGCACTAGCGACTTACTAATGTGTCTAACTTTCTACAGCATTCCTAGACATTCTTAAGCACGCCAGCACCTTACTGAGGCATGCCTGACTTAAAAAAGTACAGGGGGCTTACTGAAGCACACTTGACTTACTAAGGTACGCCTACGACCCATAAAATGTGCTGGTCTGGTCACAGACATTAGCTGAGAAGGTCTGGTCACAGAGGTTACCTGAGAGGGTTTGGTCTCAGAAGTTACCTGAGAAGGTCTGGTCTCAGAGGTTACCTGAGAAGGTCTGGTCACAGAAGTTACCTGAGAAGTTCTGGTCACAGAGGTTACCTGAGAGGGTCTGGTCACAGAGGTTACCTGAGAGGGTCTGGTCTCAGAAGTTAGCTGAGAGAGTCTGGTCTCAGAGGTTACCTGAGAAGGTTGGGTCACAGAGGTTACCTGAGAGGGTTGGGTCACAGAGGTTACCTGAGAAGGTCTGGTCACAGAGGTTACCTGAGAGGGTCTGGTCACAGAGGTTACCTAAGAAGGTTGGGTCACAGAGGTTACCTGAGAGGGTCTGGTCTCAGAGGTTACCTGAGAGGGTCTGGTCACAGAAGTTACCTGAGAGAGTCTGGTCTCAGAAGTTACCTGAGAAGATCTGGTCTCAGAAGTTACCTGAGAAGGTCTGGTCTCAGAGGTTACTAAGAAGGTTGGGTCAGAGAGGTTACCTGAGAGGGTCTGGTCTCAGAGGTTACCTGAGAGGGTCTGGTCTCAGAGGTTACCTGAGAGGGTCTGGTCACAGAAGTTACCTGAGAGAGTCTGGTCTCAGAAGTTACCTGAGAAGATCTGGTCTCAGAAGTTACCTGAGAAGGTCTGGTCTCAGAGGTTACCTGAGTGGGTCTGGTCACAGAGGTTACCTGAGAAGGTTGGGTCACAGAGCTTACCTGAGAGGGTCTGGTCACAGAGCTTACCTGAGAGGGTTGGGTCACAGAGGTTACCTGAGAGGGTCTGGTCACAGAGGTTACCTGAGAGGGTCTGGTCTCAGAAGTTACCTGAGAGAGTCTGGTCTCAGAAGTTACCTGAGAGGGTCTGGTCTCAGAAATAACCTGAGAGGGTCTGGTCTCAGAAGTTACCTGAGAAGGTCTGGTCACAGAAGCGACAGTTGTAGCAGGGCTCGGCTCCCTCCACAGAGTGAGTCTGCAGGTGTCGCAGCAGTTGAGTCTGAGAGCTGAATGTCTGGTCGCACACTGTACAGGTGAGGTCCGGCAGCCGGTGCTGCAGCCGGTGGGCGTCTCTTTCTTTGGCCGACTCAAACACCTTGTCGCACCTGCTGCAGGTGAACCCGCCTCTGTCCAGGTGCGTCTGCTTGTGATTGGTCAGACTGGACAGGTGGTGGAACTCCTTGTCACACTGGCCACATTGGTAGATGGGGCGCGCTCGGTGGCTGCGCTGGTGAGACAGCAGCTCTGCTTTGGTTTCAAAGATGGCGTTACACTGGAAACAGGAGTGGGTCCTGGAAGGGTGGGGCTCTGGGGGGCTGGGCTCTTCTTGAGGTGCACTCCGCACGTTTACAGCTACGCCCGTCGTCAGCGCCAACCCACAGGACTTGTTGGTACGCAAGTGACGGATCACCTGTAGACAGACACACCCCTGAGCTGACTGGACAGGTGGTCGTAGTAAAACATGACTCCTACAGTACATGTCCTGATAGTACTACGGCACCAGGTGGTGCTGGTTCACACTGACCTGAGATCTGTAGATAAAACATTTACCACACCGAGGACACTTGTGAGCCACCCGCTGGGAATTATGGGAGATGCTGTAAAGAGCATTAGCTGTGACCTCAGAGCAGGCCGCATCTGATTGGCTGACTGTGAAGAGAGGTAGGAGTTAGTCAGTGTGTCTCACCTGTGTGTGTCTCACCTGTGTGTGTCTCAACTGTGTGTGTCTCAACTGTGTGTGTCTCACCTCTATGTGTCTCACCTGTGTGTCTCACCTCTATGTGTCTCACCTCTATGTGTCTCACCTGTGTGTATCTCACCTGTTTGTCTCACCTCTATGTCTCACCTGTGTGTGTCTCACCTGTTTGTCTCACCTCTATGTCTCACCTGTATGTGTCTCACCTGTGTCCTCTGATTGGTCAGCCAATCTTCCAGATGAGTTCTTCAGCCTGAGAGGAAACAAGGTGTTTAATCTACAGATCACATGTCAGGTGTCACATGATCGGGGACACAGCTGCTGCCTCACCTGTCCGACTCCACCATCACAGGTGTGACCCCGCCCACGGCTGAGCTCTCATTGGACGCCTCCTGCTCCACCTGAGACTGACCAATCACAATCTCCTCTACGTCCTCCTGCTCATCCTCTGTCATCACCACCACCTCCACCTTCACCAGCTCCACGTCAAGGAGAGGATCCGGTTGGTCCTGGGCATTGGCGGGAGGAGGCTCTGGATTGGTTAGTTTGGTGAAGAGGGGGTGGGACCAGGCTGAGAGGAGGATCTTCTCCGTGTCAGGACCCACTGAGGAAAAAAGAAACAGATGTCAGGTAAAATGACGTGAACTGAAACAGGAAACAGTGATGTCGTACCTGTGGTGGTCATATGTCCCAGCAAACAGCTCTGATTGGTCAGCAGCTCCCTGAGGTTGTCCCTGTCGGCCTCCTGCAGACAGTCCTCCAGACCACCGGGGGCAGTGTCGAGCCAGGAGGCTGCCTGAAACACCACGCAGAGATCAGACTCATCCAGCAGTGGTTATCATGGTAATACTGCAGAGATGGTTGTCATGGTGACTGACAGAATGTAAACAATGTCAGCTGAGTGTGGATGGATGGACTGAGGACCTGTTTAAAGTCCGGCACAGGAAACAGTTGGTCCATCCTGGACAGGAAGTCAGATATGAGGGACTGGAGGGCGGAGTCAAAGCTGTGGTCAAACACCTCCTGAAATGAAACAGGAAACTACAAGTTCACAGTGACCTTTGACCACCAAATTCTAATCACTGCTTCTTGACCCAGATAGGACGTTTGTGCCAAGTTTGACAAAAAAAATCCCTCAAGGTGTTCTTGAGATATTACGCTCACAAGAATGAGACACAAGAAGGTCACAGTGACTTGACCCTTGACCACCAATATCTAATTATCTTATTCTTGAGTCCAAGTGGACGTTTGTGCCAAATTTGAAGAACTGTGATGTTGTGTTCATGATGAACCAGCCAAAATTCTCTCAAGGTGTTCTTGAGATACGATGTAAAGGAAATATTTCTTCTATGTGTGACGATAAAAAAGAATCAATGAGATAGTCATGGTCACAGTGATCTTTGACCTTGATCGGTTTATCAGTTCATCCATATTTCAAAGTGGACGTTTGTGCCAAATTTAAAATAAATAAATCCCACAATGTGTTCTTGAAATATTGCATTTACAAGAATGAGACAGACAAGGTCATAGTGACCTTTAACATTTAACCACCAAAGTCTAATCAGTTCATTCTTATCTCAAGGTGGATGGTTGTGCCAAATTTAATGAGTTGTTCTAGAGATGCAGTTGTTGTAGAGATGCAGCAATCACAAGAGTGAGACAGAGGTGGACAAAGTGATCTTTGACCTTTACCCACGAACGTCTAATCATCCTTATCTCAAAGTGCACGTTTGTGCCAAATTTTAAAAAAAGTCCCTCAACATGTTCTAAAAATATTGTGTTTGCAACACTGAGACATGCATAAAGTCACAGTGGCCTTGAGCTCTGACCACCAAATTCTAATCTGTTCATTCTTTTGTCCTAATTAATTCATCGTTGAGTCCAAGTGGACGTTTGTGCCAAATTTAAAGAAATTTCACACATGGTGTTCTTGAGATACCACATTCAGGAACCCAATGTTGTGTCACAGTGACCTTGACCTTTGAACTATGACCACCAAATTCTTATCTGTTTATTCTTGACTTTAAGTGGACATTTGTACCAAATTTGAGGATATTCCCTGAGTGTCTTCTTGAGATATTGAGTCCATCAGAATGGGATAGATGGACAGACAACCTGAGTAATAATCAATGTTGTTGCTCTACTGCTGTGTGATGATATGATGGTGAAGGCAATGATGTCATCGCAGCACTGACCTGCAGGAGGCACTGTGTGTCTGTTGGACTCTGCGTCAGTTTGTCCGCCAGAGTCAACAGAGCTGAACACCACTCATCCACCTGTTGGTCCACCTGCCGACACAACAAAACTCTGTGACTTCCTGTTTACACAGGTCACAGAAATACACCTGAGACACAGGTAACAGGCATCCTGTCTCACCGTCGCCTCGGAGACGGAGCGGATCTTATCCAGGTGGGCGTGGATGGCATTAGCATCTGGGTCACTGAGGGTCACCTGGAGGTGGTGCACAGCAAAAACATCTATGTTTGTTTACACAGAAGAAGAATGAAACCAGAAGCAATTTATTACTGAGACCAAGTGGATGTTTGTGCCAAATCTGAAGTCTTGAGATATCATGTTCACAAGAATGAGACAGATGCAAGGTCACAGTGACTTTAACCTTTGCCCAACAAAATCTAATCTGTTCATTTTTTGGTCCTAATCCATTAATCATTGAATCCAAGTACACGTTTGTGCCTGATTTGAAGACATTTACTCTTAGCGTTTTTGAGTTGCTACTTTCAGGACAATGAGCCAGACACAAGGTTACTGTGACCTTGACCTTTGACCACCAAATTGAATCATTTTGTCACTGAGTCAAAATGGACGTTTGTGTGAAATTTGAAGAATTGAGATACTGCATCCATGAGAATGAGACAGGTGCAAGGTCACTGTGACCTTGCCCATTGACCGCCAAAATTGAATCTGTTCATCCTTTTGTCCTAATAAATTCAACACTGAGTCCATTGAGTGGACATTTGTGCCAAATTTTAAGAAGTGACAAAACATGGTCATGAGAATAAAGCAGATGCAAGGTAACAATGACCTCACCTTTGAACACCAACAGCTGATCAGTTTATCCCTCGAGTCCAAGTGGACGTTTGTGTCAAATTTCAGTCACTGAGATATTGCATTCATGAGAATGAGAGACATGAGGTCACAGTGACCTTGACCTTTGACCACCAAATTCTAATCCTTTCATTCTATAGGCCTAATCAATTCATCATTGAGTCCAAGTGGACGCTTGTGCCAAATTTGAAGAATTGAGATGGTGTTCACGAGAATGGCCCGGCTGGACAGACAAACCAAAGACATAATGCCTCTGGTGGCGGCCCTCGCCGGCCTTGAGACATAAACCAGACTCCGCCCACTGATTGGTACACTGTAATGTGACAGATGAATCAGACTTTAAGCCCCTCCCCCCCGAAGACGATCCAAACGCTCACCTTGACTCTCAGCGCCAGCAGCAGCAGGCTCCTCTGCCTGTCTGTCAGCAGCTGCGGGACGGCCTCCGTCACCAGGGAAACAAAGTCCTCCAGCATCCCATAATGCCTCACGCTTTGCTGCCGAGCGACCTGCCACATGGCCGCCGTGAGCAGGCGGAGAGGAGGAAGGAGGAGGCGCAGGGACGAGAGGGGGGGAGGCGAAGCTGGGGAGGAACATGTTGACATGTCACCATAACAGTAACACCTGTGTCAAAATGGCCGCCTGTATGGCTGAGTACCACTACCAGCCAAACTCCATCCAAAACTCTCTGAAGTTAGGGTTTGTTGGTTTTTGGACACATAAGTGACGTAATAAAACTGGAGTTGAGCTGTTTTCTAAATATATGTGAACCAAACTTTAAATCGGCATAATAATTATTATTAATTAATAATGTTGATATTGATGAACTGGTGTACACAAGACCATGTGTGCAGCAAGGTGTGTCAGTACTTACACAGCTTAATGTTTTTACACTCATTACACTAACAGAGTGTATTAAACTACATCATGTCACCATCAGTAACGTACTCTGTGCCTAATCTAATAAATAAAACTCCTACTTTTAACAACTTAGTCTGAAAAGTTGAATTTTGCTTATTTAAGAGTGCAGTACAAATCCCTGCCAAACTCCATTAACAAATATCCTAATTTAAGGTTTCGGTGATTGTTGGCAATGTACAAATGCACCATGAAACTGGGTTTTGATTGTTTTTGCATGAGCACATAGCGGTGTTTAAATCGGCATGAAGTCCATCACAGGCTGTAGAAATTTATCCTTTATTTTGTGTTACACACGCCTGTGTTAATGACAGCTAGTCACCATAGTTGCGCCTCTTGTACTGTAGTTATTGCTTTATAATAATGAATGAATGAATGAATTTAAGTGTGGGTGCAGCAGCGTGAATACAGAGACCATGTGTAGCTGACAGTGGAGACACTGCACAGACTGGAGCTCGCTCAACAACGCTAACGCTAGCTAACACCACCTAACATCGCGTTCATTAACTCAAACAATCGTCGTCTGGTGCGTTTCATCTACGCCGAATTAAAGGTAAACTATCGCTGACACATATCAGCTGTAGCGATATGTTGTATTCCATCTCTAACCCTTCCATAAAACATAAAGTATTAAAAATCTAGGTTTTCTGAATGGAGTTAAACTCGTGTGGGTCCAGTTAGAACCACAGGAGTAGTGCTAGCCTGCTAACGTTAGCTAATGAGTTAGCTCGTCACCGCTAACACCAGTCCTCATTAACACGCGGTGATTAACTCATTAACACCAGCGGCACGCACCCATTCTTCTTCTACGGTCTCACTCCTCTTCTTCACTCCTCAACACCGAAATGAGGCTAACACGGGAAGCTAACGGCTAACCAGTGTTTACAGTCCAGCCGCCCCGCCTTCACACCGGATGTTCACAGGCTGTCGACCGAACACATCCGGTTCAGGTGCGGGTAACTAAAGGTCACCATGTGGTCTGAGAACTTTAATAACACCACATGTCAACAAATGTTTCTCTATAAGTTAATATAATGTAAATGATCTAAACAACAACAACAATAATAATAAGCTTTATTTACAACACAGCTACTGTACAATAACAATAAAGACAATTAACACACATAAGAAGAGTGAAACAATAACAGGTCATAAATCAGGGGCCTGTTGCACAAAACCAGGATAAGGGATTAAGCCAGGATGTGTTGGTTATCCTGGCTCAACTTATCCGTGATCCAGTTGCACAAAAGCAGGATAGTGGAAAGCAGGATATGTTTTGACATAAGTTACCATGGAGATTTATTCTGTGGAGCTAGCCTGCTCCAGACCAGGCTAAGTTCCAGGATCTATTTAATCTCATCCCTTATCTCAGTCAGCAGTCACCACAAACGGAAACCAATAGTTATTCCACTGCCCACTGCTCATTGTTATCACATTCAACCAGACCCACTGTCATTAAACATTTGTGAACATAAATTGCAATCATTTTAGATAAATGATGATTTTGCAATCATTAGATAATTTAGTTTCCCATAGACTATATATAAAATACACATCCCATATAAACATAAATACACATCAAAGAGTAACATGATGTTCCTTTATTGAATAAGGATAAATCAAAGCAAATAAACCATCAAGTCCTTTCAAAACTGAAGTCACACAGTGACTCTACAAGACAGAAAGCACAGAATCAAAGTATATTATACAACACAAGAATAAATACACATTCAAAGGTCTGTATATGATACACCCTGCATGTCTGCACACTGAAATAAATGCAGGACAAATCCATACGCAACAAATGAACAGACAAATGAATGGATGAAGTAGCCTCCCTGCAAGCTTGTATACACACAGTATACAGCACAAACAACATAAGAGGCCAAATCAATTCAAACTGAATAAAAAACACAAATTCCTCTGCCAATGCAGGACATATGTAACTTAAATTTAAAGCATGCATGTTAACTAAAATAATTTAACACATATTGGTCCCTGACCAGCCGACCACTGTCGTCATCAGGGAAGGTGGCAGGATTGTCCCAGTCCATGTGTGATGGCACTCTGGGGGCCCTCTCCTTCCTCAGGCAGGCCACATTGTGGAGGACAGCACAGGCCACAGTGATGTCACATGCCCTCAAAGGGCTGACCCTTAAGTGGTGAAGACAGTGAAAGCTTGCCTTCAGGAGGCCAAAGGTCATTTTGATCCTGGCCCTTGTCCTGGCATGGGCATGATTATAGGCCTGCTGTGCTTCCTGAGGGTCTGTGTATGGTGTGAGGAGAAAAGGCCCCCAGCAACACACCAGAGAATTCACCTGTCAATACAAAATCTCATCATCACAACCTCATAAATAGAGTGACATTCTTGACACAGCCATGATGTAAAAGGTGGTTATGAATAGAGGTTGTGTGGCTCACCTTGTGATAGGTGCTGATAGATTCCAGAGGTCTGAAAGACTCGGGAGTCATGGACCGAGCCGGGCCACTTTGCCACAACATTGCTGATCAGATGGTCTGCAGTGCTGACTATCTGAAATTATAAGATGAAGACTATTAAACCAATCAATGCACATCACAAGCAATGCACAGTGTTCATTAATCGACAATATCAAAAAGTCATGTTCACAAAATCCCCCTCATGGGCACCTGAGGGGGATTATATATATATAAATATATAAATAGATATATGTATTCTCTTATGATCAATCAGCATACACACGCACGCACACGCACAAATACACACACACAAAATTGCATACATACAATGAAACAGCAGAGGAGCGAGGAGCTAAGATAAACTAAGATAAGATAAGAGGAACTTTATTTGGGAATTTTCAGTGAGCTCATCTATTTATCAAAGAGTTATACAGTCTGATGAAGTTACATTTACACAGTTTCACTCACATCTACAGTCAGTTTCACTTACAATTTCAACTGATTCATAATCAGAGTACAATACGTTTCCGGAGATGTTAATTAACTATTTGGATTGTAATTGATGGTTTCAGCGGAGCAGTGAGTGTGTATTTGTGCACTACTTACGCATTCAGGCGGTCTGCAATACTTTGCCACGCTTTCTCTCGTTGTTTTATAACTGCAGCGGTGTTGCCTTTCTTTTTGATTTGATCTTTTACCTCTTCATAAGCCTCCACAAGGATTTCTGCCTCCGACGGGGAAAAGTCCGCTGCTCTTGTTTCCATGGTGAATCGGTGAATCGGTGATTGATGGCGGGGTCTATTTGAGGAAGCCGCGTGCGCGCACTGATCCAGGATTGGTTTCACCTGGCTTGATGAATCCGTGTCTGCTCATCCTGGCTTGGTCTTTGTGAAACCAATTAAACCTGGGGCCTGTATCACGAAGCAGGATTAATGTCTCAGCGAGGTAACTTCAGGGTTAACCTGGGTTTTCAGTCTCATGAAGCCGGTTCAGTTCTTATCGGGGTAGATCACCATGGTAACTTACTCTGAACGGCTATCCTGCTCCGGAGCAGGGTAAGTTCAGGGTTGAATCTGATCCTATAAAAAGCACCACCCACTGGCCAATCAGCTGTTCGGAAAAAATGACTCCGCTGACAGAAATGCAGCCCAGTCATGACGGGAAGTTTAATTAATTTGATTGATTTTGATTTGAAAGTTTATTTTGAACATTATAAAAGAAAAGAAAGCAACAACAACAGACAATGAAAAGATTGTTCACAAAGGAGTGGAAAGAAGTCGAAATCTCATCCCACCCCTTCATAAGAAAGAAACTGATCATTTGCAGACACTTAATAGCACCATTAATTAGTGCCAACATTTTGTTTTGTTGGAGAAATGATCCCTGTTAAAGATAATGGGCCTAATTGACAGCTTTGCTGCTGGAAATGTGGAAAGTAGCCTGTCATGTCTACACTTCATAGTGTTTGAGGGATTTTCCTTTTTGTTTTTTAAAGAGGGAGACTAGGTTTATTTTGCGCAGCTGTTAATTTCTAACACAGCTCAACATCAGGATGATTTTATTCAGACTATCAATTTGGTGTTGATATGATTTAATTGTGGCGTCAGCTTTAAGCTTTATTGTAGCATATATAACATTAAGACAAAGAAGAACAGTTTATCAGACGCAATGATGTTAGACGATAATTGTAATACACGCAATTCATCTGCGCAGCATTGATTTCATGGGAGTCAAGGGTGTGATCAGTGTCAGATGTACAGGTACAGGTACTGTAGCTACTTGAACCACTGATGAGTAATTTAACCTACACATCATTGTATTTGCTCCCTTGTGTTGTCTTGATTTTTCCCTCTCTCCTCCTCTATTTCTTCTTTCCTCACCCGTTTTTTCTTCTCTATTATGTGATTTCATTGATGTTTTGACAGGGGAATTCCTTTGATAAGCTTTTAGTGGCTTCTAACCTCTCCGGCACTTTTCTTTTTTTAGTCATGTAAATTTTATACTGTCTGTTTTTAACATTATGTGCAAATAAACTAATCTAAACTAAAACTAAACATTATTCATCCCGTTATGCGTTGCCACGCATGTTTCCTCCTCCTGCAGCTGCCACGGTGTTGGCCTTTTCTGTAATGCTGCTTTTCTCCTCTTCATATTTTAGTAGAATTAATCTCTGATCCTCACGAGAAATACTTTGTTTTTCCCTCACATACGGCGCTCTGTGAGGACGCTCAGTGAGGACGCTCAGTGACGCTCTGTGACGCGTCGTGATACCGATTATCCTGATTGCCATTTTTAGGGTTAGTCAACCCAGGATAGGTCTGGGTAAACCAGGAAAGGTTGATCTCGCTTCGTGATACAGGCCCCTGGTGAACTACACCATCAATCTGTGGTGCCTTCTGTGTGTGTGTGTGTGTGTGTGTGTGTGTGTGTGTGTGTGTGTGTGTGTGTGTGTGTGTGTCCACGGTAACCATGATAACAGTCGTCTAACAGACATCTGCACAGCCAGCAGGGTTCAGTTGTGAAACTTACAAAGGTCCTTAAACACATCATCATCATCATCATCAGCTGCAGCAGCAGAGGGCGCCATGACACTGCGGCTGTTTGTTCTTATACTGTGTTTGTTTTCCACTATGTTTGTTTTTTGTTGTTACACTGTTTGTTCATTTTTACACTGTTTGTTTGTTTGTTTTTACACTGTGTTTGTTTGTTTATTTTTACACTGTTTGAGTGTTTTCCAGTGTTTGTTTTTTATTGTTACACTGTTTGTTTTTCCACTGTGTTTGTTTGTTTGTTTTTACACTGTGTTTGTTTATTTATACACTGATTGTTTTCCACTGTGTTTTTTATTGTTACACTGTTTGTTTTTACACTGTTTGTTTGTTTGTTTGTTTGTTTTTACACTGTTTGTTTGTTTCATTTTCACACTGTTTGTTTGTTTGTTTGTTTGTTTGTTTGTTTTCACACTGTTTGTTTGTTTGTTTGTTTTTACACTGTTTGTTTGTTTGTTTGTTTGTTTGTTTTTACACTGTTTGTTTGTTTGTTTTCACACTGTTATGGTCCGGCTCTAAGACCATCACAAATAAGGAAACACATGGGGAGTTCCATAAAAATAAGTAATTTATTTGAACAAAAATTCAAGAATAAACAATATAACCAAGATAATGCAAAACTAAACTATAAAAACTAAGGAACGAAGTAAATGCAATCAACGCAGCATGATGCCAGGGGGAAGAAGAGACACCAAGTTCCCAGGAGGGCAGGTTTTAAAGGGCTGAAGACAGTGGCCAGCTGCCTCCAATCACCTCGACCAATCAAGCCACAAAAGAACACAAACACCAACAACACCAACACCTAACCCTAGTGGAGGCCCTGGGGCCGTCACCCCCCTCCCCACATAAAGACAGGGTCCCAACCCTGGACCGCTACAACCTACAGAATCACCTCAACACTTGTTCACCTGTCCATCTGTCACCTTGTAGTTCATATCCCATCCCAGCTACTGGTGCCTTGAAGCAACATACAAGATGAAAAATGAAGACACATAAAACAATTGTTGGCATGGGGCTCTAGACAGAGCATAATATGCCGTATCTCAAGAGAGTAAGATTGGAGAAACAAGGACCATCTCACAAGTGTCTGATTTGGACAGCGTAGCGAGTTCAAACAGGTCAAAGGATTGTGGTCTGTATCAACAACCACAGGCCCTGAACCCACATACACTTCAAAGTGTTGCAGAGACCAAATCAAGGCTAAAGCTTCTTTTTCGATCACAGAATAGTTTAACTGATGCCTGTTAAACTCTCTGGAGAAAAAACTCACAGGTCTGTCGACACCAAATTCATCCACCTGAAGCAGTACCCCACCTGCGCCCACATGACTGGCATCAACCTGGAGCTTGAAAGCCTTATCCATACAAGGGGCAGCCAGGACCGGAGAATTACAGAGGATGTCTTCACACTCTCAAAAGCCTTTTGACACAAAGGAGACCAAATATATTTCACATTAGCTTTGAGCAAATCCGTCAGAGGTGCAACAAACGTGGAAAAGTTCCTACAGAAGCCCCTGTAGTACCCAACCAAACCCAGAAACCTCATCAGCTCCTTTTTTGTTGCTGGTGGCGGAAACTCATCAATTGCCTGCACTTTTGTGTGCAGGGGACGCACTTCACCCTGCCCCACCTGCCGACCAAGGTACGTTACTCTCGCCCGAGCGAACTCACACTTCGCCAAGTTAACAGTAAGATGCGCCTCAGCCAAGCGGTCGAATAGTGCTTTCACACGCTGCATGTGGCAAGACCAAGTATCTGAATAAACCACAACGTCGTCCAAATACACTGCACAGCCTTCCAAATTGCCAACCACTTTATTCATCAAACGCTGGAAGGTTGCCGGCGCATTACACAAACCAAAAGGCATGACAGAATAAGAATACAGCCCAGTTGGAGTGATAAACGCTGCTATTTCCTGTGCCCTTTGAGACAGAGGAACTTGCCAATAACCTTTCAGGAGATCAGATTTGCTAATAAGCTTAGCAGCACCAACCTGGTCAATGCAGTCATCCATGCGAGGCAAAGGATATGAATCGGGTTTCGTAACACTGTTAACTTTCCTGTAATCAGAGCAGAACCGAGGAGTGTTATCTGATTTTGGCACAAGCAAACGAGGCGACGCCCAGCTTGAAGACGATGGCTCAGCGATACCATTTGCCAACATATACTCGACCTCAGAGTCCAAAAATTTACGCTTCTCAGGGTTGACGTGGTAAAAACGCTGTTTTATTGGCAATGTCGTGCTCCACCAAGTGAGTTCAAGACGGAACATCTCCAGACAACCTTGGATACCAACCGATCAGCTACCTACTACCTACCTGTGCACAACGCCGAGTCATTATTAGGCTAACCATCCTCACACGACACTTCACTACATATGGGAACTGTGTAACCAACACTGGATGCACAACATCCAACCGCACACTTTGCTGCTGAGATGCAGAGGGATGATTTGCTTTCAACAGATTTATGTGACAAAGTTGGTGATGCTTACGACGCTCAGGCGTGGAAATGACGTAGTTTTGATCTGAAAGTTGTGTCACTGCGGTATAGGGACCCATGAACCTGGCTTGGAACGGTGAACTAACAATAGGTAACACAGCCAACACTTGGTCCCAGGGCTGAAAACACGCTGCTCAGCTCGCCGATCATACAGACGTTTCATTTTCGCTTGTACAGAAGTCCATTTTTTCTTTGCAAACTCTGTAACAGAGTACAGCCGCTGTCTAAATCCCTTTACGAAATCAATCAAATTTTTAGGTGGCTCAGCCTCCCTCCTTTATCTTGCAGAGCAGCTAACGGCCCTCGACAGAATGACCAAAAACTAACTCATTTGGACTAAATCCTGTACTCTGTGTTACCTCTCTTGCAGCCAGCAGTAACCATGGCAACCCATCCTCACAATCAGTATTCATTTGCACACAGTAGGCACGTAACAACGACTTCAACGTCTGCTGGAAACGCTCAAGCGCACCTTGGCTCTGTGCATGGTATGCAGAGGACTGGTTATGTTTTACTCGTAGCTGTTCTAAAACCTGTGAGAAGTGAGAGGAAACATTTGAACCTTCCTTGGAGATGGAGATAAATTGACTGAGAGCACGCACCACTGCTTTCGCTGTCAGCGTACGCAGCAGACACGCAGCAGGATACCTGGTGCTTTCACACATTACTAGCAAACGTTACTAGCTAATATTACTAGTTAACGTTACAAGCCAACATTACGAGCTAACGTTACTAGCTAATATTACTAGTTAACGTTACTAGTCAACATTATTAGCAAAACTTACTAGCTAATTTTACTAGTTAACGTTACTAGTCAACATTACTAGCAAACGTTACTAGCTAATATTACTAGTTGACGTTACTAGTCAACATTACTATCAAACATTACTAGCCAACATTACTAGCAAACGTTACTAGCTAATATTACTAGTTAACGTTACTAGCTAATATTACTAGTTAACATTACTAGTCAACATTACTAGCAAACCTTACTAGCTAATATTACTAGTTAACGTTAGTAGTCAACATTACTAGCAAATGTTACTAGCCAACATTACTAGCTAATATTACTAGTTAAAGTTACTAGCCAACATTACTAGCTAACGTTACTAGCTAATATTACTAGTTGACATTACTAGCCAACATTACTAGCAAACGTTACTAGCCAACATTACTAGCTAATATTACTAGTTAAAGTTACTAGCCAACATTACTAGCTAACGTTACTAGCTAATATTACTAGTTGACATTACTAGCCAACATTACTAGCAAACGTTACTAGCCAACACTACTAGCTAACGATACTAGCTAATATTACTACTTAACGTTACTAGCCAACATTAATAGCTAACGTTTCTAGCTAATATTACTAGTTAACGTTACTAGCCAACATTACTAGCTAACGTTACTAGCTAATATTACTAGTTGACATTACTAGCCAACATTACTACTTAACGTTACTAGCCAACATTAATAGCTAACGTTTCTAGCTAATATTACTAGTTAACGTTACTAGCCAACATTACTAGAAAATGTTACTAGCCAACATTACAAGCTAACGTTACTAGCTAATATTACTAGTTAACGTTACTAGTCAACATTATTAGCAAACGTTACTAGCCAACATTACTAGCAAACCTTACTAGCTAATATTACTAGTTAACGTTACTAGCCAACATTACTATCAAACGTTACTAGCCAACATTACTAGCAAACGTTACTAGCTAATATTACTAGTTAACGTTACTAGCCAACATTACTAGCAAATGTTACTAGCCAACATTACTAGCAAACGTTACTAGCTAATATTACTAGTTAACGTTACTAGTCAACATTACTATCAAACGTTACTAGCTAATATTACTAGTTGACATTACTAGCCAACATTACTAGCAAACGTTACTAGCCAACATTACTAGCTAATATTACTAGTTAAAGTTACTAGCCAACATTACTAGCTAACGTTACTAGCTAATATTACTAGTTGACATTACTAGCCAACATTACTAGCAAACGTTACTAGCCAACACTACTAGCTAACGATACTAGCTAATATTACTACTTAACGTTACTAGCCAACATTAATAGCTAACGTTTCTAGCTAATATTACTAGTTAACGTTACTAGCCAACATTACTAGCTAACGTTACTAGCTAATATTACTAGTTGACATTACTAGCCAACATTACTACTTAACGTTACTAGCCAACATTAATAGCTAACGTTTCTAGCTAATATTACTAGTTAACGTTACTAGCCAACATTACTAGAAAATGTTACTAGCCAACATTACGAGCTAACGTTACTAGCTAATATTACTAGTTAACGTTACTAGTCAACATTATTAGCAAACGTTACTAGCCAACATTACTAGCAAACCTTACTAGCTAATATTACTAGTTAACGTTACTAGCCAACATTACTATCAAACGTTACTAGCCAACATTACTAGCAAACGTTACTAGCTAATATTACTAGTTAACGTTACTAGCCAACATTACTAGCAAATGTTACTAGCCAACATTACTAGCAAACGTTACTAGCTAATATTACTAGTTAACGTTACTAGTCAACATTACTATCAAACGTTACTAGCTAATATTACTAGTTGACATTACTAGCCAACATTACTAGCTAACGTTACTAGCTAATATTACTAGTTAACGTTACTAGCCAACATTACTAGCAAATGTTACTAGCCAACATTACGAGCTAACGTTACTAGCTAATATTACTAGTTAACGTTACTAGCCAACATTACTAGCAAATGTTACTAGCCAACATTACTAGCTAACGTTACTAGCTAATATTACTAGTTAAAGTTACTAGCCAACATTACTAGCAAATGTTACTAGCCAACATTACTAGCAAACGTTACTAGCTAATATTACTAGTTAACGTTACTAGTCAACATTACTATCAAACGTTACTAGCTAATATTACTAGTTGACATTACTAGCCAACATTACTAGCTAACGTTACTAGCTAATATTACTAGTTAACGTTACTAGCCAACATTACTAGCAAATGTTACTAGCCAACATTACGAGCTAACGTTACTAGCTAATATTACTAGTTAACGTTACTAGCCAACATTACTAGCAAATGTTACTAGCCAACATTACTAGCTAACGTTACTAGCTAATATTACTAGTTAAAGTTACTAGCCAACATTACTAGCAAACGTTACTAGCTAATATTACTAGTTGACATTACCAGTCAACATTACTAGCTAACGTTACTAGCTAATATTACTAGTTAACGTTACTAGCCAACATTACTAGCAAATGTTACTAGCCAACATTACGAGCTAACGTTACTAGCTAATATTACTAGTTAACATTACTAGTCAACATTATTAGCAAACGTTACTAGCCAACATTACTAGGAAACCTTACTAGCTAATTTTACTAGTGAACGTTACTAGTCAACATTACTAGCAAACGTTACTAGCCAACATTACTAGCAAACGTTACTAGTTAACGTTACTAGCCAACATTACTAGCAAATGTTACTAGCCAACATTACTAGCTAACGTTACTAGCTAATATTACTAGTTAAAGTTACTAGCCAACATTACTAGCAAACGTTACTAGCTAATATTACTAGTTGACATTACTAGTCAACATTAGTAGCAAACGTTACTAGCTAATAATACTGGTTAACGTTACTAGCTAATATTACTAGTTAAAGTTACTAGCCAACATTACTAGCAAACGCTACTAGCTAATATTACTAGTTGACATTACTAGTCAACATTACTAGCTAACGTTACTAGCTAATATTACTAGTTGACATTACTAGTCAACATTACTAGCTAACGTTACTAGCTAATATTACTAGTTAACGTTACTAGCCAACATTACTAGCAAATGTTACTAGCCAACATTACTAGCTAACGTTACTAGCTAATATTACTAGTTAAAGTTACTAGCCAACATTACTAGCAAACGTTACTAGCTAATATTACTAGTTAAAGTTACTAGCCAACATTACTAGCAAACGTTACTAGCCAACATTACTAGCTAATGTTACTAGCTAATATTGCTAGTTAACGTTACTAGTCAACATTACTAGCTAATGTTACTAGCTAATATTACTAGTTAACGTTACTAGTCAACATTACTAGCAAATGTTACTAGCCAACATTACTAGCTAACATTACTAGCTAATATTACTAGTTGACATTACTAGTCAACATTACTAGCAAACGTTACTACCCAACATTACTAGCTAATTTTACTAGTTAACGTTACTAGCCAACATTACTAGCAAATGTTACTAGTCAACATTACTAGCTAACATTACTAGCTAATATTACTAGTTGACATTACTAGCAAACGTTACTAGCCAACATTACTAGCTAACATTACGATCTAATGTTACTAGTTAACGTTACTATTCAACATTACGAGCTAACGTTACTAGCTAAATTACTAGTTAACGTTACTAGTCAAAATTATTAGCAAACCTTAGTAGCTAATTTTACTAGTTAACGTTACTAGCCAACATTACTAGCAAATGTTACTAGCCAACATTACTAGCAAACATTACTAGCCAACATTACTAGCTAACGTTACTAGCTAATATTACTAGTTAACGTTACTAGCCAACATTACGAGCTAACTTTACTAGCTAAATTACTAGTTAACGTTACTAGTCAACATTATTAGTAAACCTTACTAGCTAATTTTACTAGTTAACGTTACTAGCCAACATTACTAGGAAACGTTACTAGCTAATATTACTAGTTAACGTTACTAGTCAACATTAGTATCAAACGTTACTAGCAAACCTTACTAGCTAATTTTACTAGTTAACGTTACTAGCCAACATTACTAGCAAATGTTACTAGCCAACATTACTAGCTAACATTACTAGCTAATATTACTAGTTGACATTACTAGCCAACATTACTAGCAAACATTACTAGCCAACATTACGAGCTAACGTTACTAGCTAAATTACTAGTTAACATTACTAGTTAACATTACTAGTCAACATTACTAGCAAATGTTACTAGCCAACATTACTAGCAAACGTTACTAGCCAACATTACTAGCTAACGTTACTAGCTAATATTACTAGTTAACGTTACTAGCCAACATTACGAGCTAGCGTTACTAGCTAATATTACTAGTTAACGTTACTAGTCAACATTATTAGCAAACGTTACTAGCCAACATTACTAGCAAACGTTACTAGCTAATATTACTAGTTAACGTTACTAGTCAACATTAGTATCAAACGTTACTAGCAAACCTTACTAGCTAATTTTACTGGTTAACGTTACTAGCCAACATTACTAGCAAATGTTACTAGCCAACATTCCTAGCTAGCATTACTAGCTAATATTACTAGTTGACATTACTAGCCAACATTACTGGCAAATGTTACTAGCCAACATTACTAGCAAACGTTTCTAGCTAATATTACTAGTTAACGTTACTAGCCAACATTACTGGCAAATGTTACTAGTCAACATTACTAGCAAACGTTACTAGCCAACATTACTAGCAAACGTTACTAGTTAACGTTAGTAGCCAACATTAATAGCTAACGTTTCTAGCTAATATTACTAGTTAACGTTACTAGCCAACATTACGAGCTAACGTTACTAGCTAATATTAATAGTTAACGTTACTAGTCAACATTATTAGCAAACGTTACTAGTCAACATTACTATCAAACGTTACTAGCTAATATTACTAGTTGACATTACTAGTCAACATTACTAGCAAACGTTACTAGCAAACCTTACTAGCTAATTTTACTAGTTAACGTTACTAGCCAACATTATTAGCAAATGTTACTAGCCAACATTAATAGCTAACGTTACTAGCTAATATTACTAAAGTTACTAGCCAACATTACTAGCAAACGTTACTAGCTAATATTACTAGTTGACATTACTAGTCAACATTACTAGCAAACGTTACTAGCCAACATTACTAGCTAACGTTACTAGCTAATATTACTAGTTAACGTTACTAGCCAACATTACGAGCTAACGTTACTAGCTAAATTACTAGTTAACGTTACTAGTCAACATTATTAGCAAACCTTACTAGCTAATTTTACTAGTTAACGTTACTAGCCAACATTACTAGCAAATGTTACTAGGCAACATTACTAGCTAACGTTACTAGCTAATATTACTAGTTAAAGTTACTAGCCAACATTACTAGCAAACGTTACTAGCTAACGTTACTAGCTAACATTGCTAGCTAATATTGCTAGTTAACGTTACTAGCCAACATTACTAGCAAATGTTACTAGCCAACATTACTAGCTAACGTTACTAGGTAATATTACTAGCAAATGTTACTAGCCAACATTACTAGCTAACGTTACTAGCTAATATTACTAGCAAATGTTACTAGCCAACATTTCTAGCTAACGTTACGAGGTAATATTACTAGCAAATGTTACTAGCCAACATTTCTAGCTAACGTTACTAGGTAATATTACTAGCAAACGTTACTAGACAACATTACTAGCTAACGTTACTAGCTAATATTACTAGTTAATGTTACTAGCCAAAATTAATAGCTAACGTTTCTAGCTAATATTACTAGTTAACGTTACTAGCCAATATTTCTAGTTAACACTACTAGCAAACATTACTAGCAAATGTTACTAGCCAACATTACGAGCAAATGTTACTAGCCAACATTACTAGCTAACGTTACTAGCCAACATTACGAGCAAATGTTACTAGCCAACATTTCTAGCTAACGTTACTAGGTAATATTACTAGCAAACGTTACTAGCCAACATTACTAGACAACATTACTAGTTAACGTTACTAGCTAATATTACTAGTTAACATTACTAGCTAATATTACTCGCTAATATGTCCTGCTGCGTGTAGTGTTGATGTTCCAGGATGATGTGTGTATTTTAGCTAAAAACAAGACAAGGTTAGCATCGATCATACCACCATGAAATATTCTGAGGAGAGAGGAAAGAGGAGTGAAAGGAAATTGGTGAGGAGGAGAGAAAGGAAAGAGGCGAGGAAGAGAAAGGAAAGAGGTGAGGAAGAGAGAAAGGAAAGAGGCGAGGAAGAGAGAAAGGAAAGAGGCGAGGAAGAGAAAGGAAAGAGGTGAGGAAGAGAGAAAGGAAAGAGGCGAGGAAGAGAGAAAGGAAAGAGGCGAGGAAGAGAAAGGAAAGAGGTGAGGAAGAGAGAAAGGAAAGAGGTGAGGAAGAGAAAGGAAAGAGGTGAGGAAGAGAAAGGAAAGAGGTGAGGAAGAGAGAAAGGAAAGAGGTGAGGAAGAGAAAGGAAAGAGGTGAGGAAGAGAAAGGAAAGAGGTGAGGAAGAGAGAAAGGAAAGAGGCGAGGAAGAGAGAAAGGAAAGAGGTGAGGAAGAGAAAGGAAAGAGGTGAGGAAGAGAGAAAGGAAAGAGGTGAGGAAGAGAGAGATGAAAGAGGTGAGGAAGAGAGAAAGGAAAGAGGTGAGGAAGAGAGAAAGGAAAGAGGTGAGGAAGAGAGAAAGGAAAGAGGCGAGGAAGAGAAAGGAAAGAGGTGAGGAAGAGAGAAAGGAAAGAGGTGAGGAAGAGAGAGATGAAAGAGGTGAGGAAGAGAGAAAGGAAAGAGGTGAGGAAGAGAGAAAGGAAAGAGGTGAGGAAGAGAGAAAGGAAAGAGGTGAGGAAGAGAAAGGAAAGAGGTGAGGAAGAGAGAAAGGAAAGAGGTGAGGAAGAGAGAAAGGAAAGAGGCGAGGAAGAGAAAGGAAAGAGGTGAGGAAGAGAGAAAGGAAAGAGGTGAGGAAGAGAAAGGAAAGAGGTGAGGAAGAGAGAAAGGAAAGAGGTGTGGAGGTGTCTAATTGATTTCCTGTTTTCCTCCCTGAAAAGAGAGACAGAGTGTTTGGCAGCGAAGCGTGATGAGTGTGTGTGTGTTTGTGTGTGTGTGTTTCTGTTTGTGTGTGTGTGTGAGAGAGTTTCTGTGTGTGTGTGCTTCTGTGTGTGTGTGTGTGTGTGCTTCTGTGTGTGTGTGTGTGTGTGTGTGTGTGTGTGTGTGTGTGTGTGTGTGTGAGAGAGAGAGTGTGCTTCTGTGTGTGTGTGTGAGAGAGAGTGTGTTTCTGTGTGTGTGACCTTGTCTGACTGTGAGAGAGACACAGAGCCGGTGCAGTGGGCGAGCGAGCGAATAGGAAGCGGGGAGCCTTGAAACCGTCCTGACGCTCGCCGTCAAAAACATGAACCTTTTTCTTCTTCTCTCTTTGTGTCACTCGTCTCGTTGTGTTCATGCTATCCCCCCCCCCCCCCCCCCCCCCCACACACACACACACCTCTGACCTCTGACCTCTGCTGTAAACACTCACCCACCTCCATCTGACAGACCAAAGCCAGATCTACGGAGGCTCATTAGGGTCAATATTAACAATAATAGAGTGTAAAAATAATTTTCTAAAACTGATTATTTTGTTGAAGGTCACAGGGAGCGGAGCCTATCCCACCTGTCAAAGGCGGGGTTAACCCTGGACAGGTCACGATAGAGACAGACAACCATTCACACTCACATTCACACCTACGGACAATTTAGAGTCACCAATTAACCTGCATGTCTTTGGACTGTGGGAGGAAGCTGGAGCACCTGGAGGAAACCCACACTGACACAGGGAGAACATGTCAGAGCACCTGGAGGAAACCCACGCTGACACAGGGAGAACATGTCAGAGCACCTGGAGGAAACCCACGCTGACACAGGGAGAACATGTCAGAGCACCTGGAGGAAACCCACGCTGACACAGGGAGAACATGTCAGAGCACCTGGAGGAAACCCATGCTGACACAGGGAGAACATGCAGACTCCTTACAGAAGGCCTCCGCCACCCTGGGTTTGGACCAGGAACCCTCTTGCTGTGAGGCGGCAGTGCTAACCACTGCACCAGAGTGCCAGTGCATAAGGTGTCGTTGTGTTACTGTCTGATGCCAACATCAACTGACAAAGCAGTGGTATTTGATGAGTTGAGTTGTTGCCCGCTGCCTCTAAACTGATGCGCCTGGTGCGCATCATGCAGCTGAAAAAGGTGCATCTTTGTGTTCCTGTCTGACACTGAAATCACCGACAGAGCGGTGGTATGTGACGAGTTGGGAGACCGGTTTATGTATGTGACCAGTTTTCTAGGTGCAGTAATGTGGTCGCTGGAATGTCGGGGTTGCTAAGTTATGAAAATCACGCCAAACTCCCCCGACACAGAGACGCAGCGACAGTGGAGGATTCACCCCCCCTCTAAGGGAAAAATCAGAGACGTGGACTCGTCCTCAGGTGTCTGCAGATTCACGGACGGAGTGTCGACTGGCGCTCGGATGGCGGCTGTTTCTAACACACACACACACACACACAGACACACACACACACACACACACACACACACACAAACAGAGCGTTGTGTACACAGACAGACTATTCATCTTCCCTCCACCAACATCAATAAATGATGGCTGCTCTCTCTCTGTTTAAATATTCATCGGCAGCACTGCTCGTCTCGCTAAACAGCCAGACGACACACACACACACACACACACTCCCTGCGGCGCATTAGCAATTCAATCCGTCGGCGCTCGGCAGCCACACACACACACACACACACACACACACACACTCATGGTTACACACTTAGTGTACACACACACTGATGGAAAACACACACAGAGACAGAAAGGCGCGGCGGCGGCTCCGTTTATCTCTGCTTAAAGGAGCTGTCCGTCATGTTCCACCGTGGCCCCGCCGTCACAGCCGGGACACACTGTGGTTAGCCTAGCTTAGCATCAAGGCTGGGGGCAGGGGGAGGTGTTAGCGTAGCTCCATTAACAAGCTAATGTAATTTACCTGCTGTATCTGCACAGTGCTCAGTACGGAGGCTGAGAAGTGTCAGTATTAGTTTATTTAATGTGTAATCTGCAAATAACAACAGTAAATGTATTTGTAGAGCACTTAACATCAAAGTGCTGTCCAGATGAATTTAGTAAAACCATACACAACACTAGTAAAAACACAAAGATCATTTAAAACAGGACACCACCATCTACGACATCTATTGCATGTCTGTCCGTCCTGGAAGAGGGATCCCTCCTCAGTTGCTCTTCCTGAGCTTTCTACCATTTTTTTCCCTGTTAAAGGTTTTTTTTGGGGAGTTTTTCCTGATCAGCTGTGAGGGTCTAAAGGACAGAGGGATGTCGTATGCTGTAAAGCCCTGTGAGGCAAATTGTGATTTGTGATATTGGGCTTTATAAATAAAATTGATTGATTGACCATAAAAAAAGCAAGCTACCTAAGACTCAATACGCAGCAATAAACAAGCGGGTCTTAAGCTTTGCTTTAAAAACCTCAATTGAGCAAACCTGTTTAATTTCAAGAGGCAGGTCGGTTCGCAGTGAGAAAAAGCCCGCTCACCGAAAGTCTTCTTTTTGACCTTGGGGACACACGGACGACCACTCCCCTGAGAGCGAAGAGACCATGTGGGCAAATAAAAATCAACGAGTTCTGTCAGGTAGGAAGGTGCCAGAACATTTAAAATTTTATATGTCATCTACAGCACCTTAAAATCAGCTCTAACCTGGACAGGGAGCCAATGAAGAGAGGCCAACATGGGAGTTATATAGTCATATCTAGATGATCCAGTCAGAATATCTGTAGACCATGAAAACTCTTCTTAGGCAACCCTGATGAAACAACATTACAATAATCCAGCCTACATGTCACAAAGCATGGATAAGGGTCTCAGCATCTTCCAATGAGAGGACAGATCTAACTTTAGCAAATTTTTCTGAGGTGAAAAAGGCTACCCGTGTCACCTGCAGGTCAAATGAAAGGGTCTGATCAGAGACCAAAGCAAGATTCTTTACCCTATCCTTGCAATGAATGACGAAATCATCAAGAGATGGACCAGCAAAATGAAGCCACCAGTTTGATGACTTTACTCTAATAGCTAACATCTCAGTCTTAGCTGGGTTAAGTAGTAGAAAGCTAATTGATAGCCAGGTCCTCACAGCAGCCAAACAGGATGTAATTTTGTCCAAATCAGACCCATTCCCTGCAACAACGGGCATATAAATTTGCAGGTCATCGGCATAGCAATGAAACTGAATCCCAAAAGAGTGCATGATCTGACCTCGTGGTGCCAAGTACAGTGAAAACAACCGTGGACCCAGGACGGAGCCCTGAGGGACCCCGTGCCTAACAGGACAAGAATCAGAAGACATGTTATTGTAGAAAACACATTGAGATCTTTCTGACAGGTAAGATCGTAATCATTTGAGCACTTGACCTGAGATGACAAAATAATTTTCAAGTCTGTTCAAAAGTATACAATGATCCACTGTGTCGAATGCAGCGCTGAGGTCCAACATCAAGAGAAGAGATGTTGAGTCTGAGTCTATGGCTAGTGATAGGTCATTTACAACTCTTGTAAGTGCTGTTTCTGTAGAGTGATTTGGGCGGAAAGCAGACTGTAGTGGCTCCAATAAATCATTTAGTGATAAAAATTTTAAAAGTTGGATTGAGTTGGATTTGATAAAAAGGCCAAATTCGAGACAGGCCTGTAGTTTACCAGAGAGTCTGGATCTAAATTTGTTTTTTTCAATAACCACAGCAGTCTTAAAACATGCTGGAAAGACCCCACTGAAGAGCGAAGAATTAAGGATAGCTAAAACATATAATCCTAATGTTGACCATAGCTCCTTAACAGCCCATGCTGGCAAAGGGTCCAAAGAGCAGGTAGTACTTTGCACAGCCATAACAACCTTAGTGACATCAGCCAAAGAGATAGACTCAAACTAAAAAAAACCTTCTCCTACAAAACTCGGCATAGTGGCATCACAGTCTGATCCCCCTGCAAGTGACAGGGGTATTCTAGATCTGATGTCCTGTACTATGATTACAAAACTCCAGAAAATCCTGTGCAAATGTAAAATCACCTTCTACTGAAATGTCTTAACAGATCTGCAAATAAACAAACAATTAAAAATCTATAAATACATTTAATAATTTACAACCAAATGAAAAACATTTGTGAATATTTACAACTTTCAAACAGATACTTGTGAATCTATTTTTTCACTTGTGAATTTACATTTTACTTTTATTTTTAACTAATTTGTGCAGTTTCTGTATTTGTATTTGTTTCATATTAGCGGTTACATTTTTATTTTTTGTATTTATGGAAGTTGTTTTTAACACACAGATTATCAATCTGTTAACACAAATAATGTTGACACAAATCTGTCTCCGTAGAGGTGGCTAGGCTAACGCTAGATAACACAAACGATCATGAAAGTTAGTTACAACTAGCTAGCATCATGTTGAATGCTAAATGTTTGTGGTTGTAGCATAGCATTGACAAGGTAGATCTGGCACAAATGGTCACAGTGAGTCTACGATAAACTGATTTAACATTAGCTATTAGAGGTCAAAGGTCACTGTGAGCTCATCTGTCTGATTCCAGTAAGGTGATGTCTCCGTCTGCCTCTGTGAGTGTGTTTTATATTTACAGACTTCACATTGACATCAATAATCTGGACACAAATGTGTCTCCGTACTTCAGAGGAGGTTTGGTCAATATTTGTCACAGTGTCTTCGACTTTAATTAGAACACACACTGATAAATAACGCAAGCGATCCTCAGTCGGACCTGTGGTGACGTTACTGATGTGACGCCGTTCAGACACGATGAAGTCATGATGGATCTGCTGCATTTTATTTTGAAAGTCTCAGAGGAACATGAGTTTCCTGTGTGAGCAGAGGTGTTTGTGCCAACGTCTCTTTTCCTTTTCACTCGCCCACATTTATTATCCTGCTGTGTGTGTGTGTGTGTGTGTGTGTGGATGAGTCATTCACACACACACACACACACACACACACACACACACACACACACACACACACTTACACACTCAAATCAGGATGAAAGAGTGTGGACGACCGTTGGAGCGGACAGACAGGACACAGCATCATGAATGAGTCTGACTTTGTTTCACATTACAGGAAATAGTCACACACACACACACACACGCACACAGTGACACATGCATCCCAGCATGCCCTGCAGCTGCGACGCAGCTGCAAACTGTGGAACCAGGAGCGGCTAGCTGCTAACGAGAGTCCGTTTCTACTGTGCATGCTGCTAAGAAGAGTCTGTCTCTACTGGGCTGGCTACTAACGAGAGTCCGTCTCTGGGCTAGCTGCTAACGAGAGTCCGTTTCTACTGTGCATGCTGCTAAGAAGAGTTTGTCTCTACTGGGCTACCTACTAACGAGAGTCTGTCTCTGGGCTAGCTACTAACGAGAGTCCGTCTCTACTGGGCTAGCTGCTAACGAGAGTCCGTTTCTACTGTGCATGCTGCTAAGAAGAGTCTGTCTCTACTGGGCTAGCTACTAATGAGAGTCCGTCTCTGGGCTAGCTGCTAACGAGAGTCCGTTTCTACTGTGCATGCTGCTAAGAAGAGTTTGTCTCTACTGGGCTACCTACTAACGAGAGTCTGTCTCTGGGCTAGCTACTAACGAGAGTCTGTCTCTGGGCTAGCTACTAACGAGAGTCTGTCTCTGGGCTAGCTGCTAACGAGAGTCCGTCTCTACTGGGCTAGCTGCTAATGAGAGTCCGTATCTACTGGGCTAGCTGCTAACGAGAGTCCGTTTCTACTGTGCATGCTGCTAATGAGAGTCCGTATCTACTGGGCTAGCTGCTAACGAGAGTCCGTCTCTACTGGGCTAGCTGCTAACGAGAGTCCGTTTCTACTGTGCATGCTGCTAAGAAGAGTCTGTCTCTACTGGGCTAGCTACTAACGAGAGTCCGTCTCTGGGCTAGCTGCTAACGAGAGTCCGTTTCTACTGTGCATGCTGCTAAGAAGAGTTTGTCTCTACTGGGCTACCTACTAACGAGAGTCCATCTCTACTGGGCTAGCTGCTAACGAGAGTCCGTTTCTACTGTGCATGCTGCTAAGAAGAGTCTGTCTCTACTGGGCTAGCTACTAACGAGAGTCCGTTTCTACTGTGCATGCTGTTAAGAAGAGTCTGTCTCTACTGGGCTAGCTACTAACGAGAGTCGGTATCTACTGGGCTAGCTGCTAACGAGAGTCCGTCTCTACTGGGCTAGCTGCTAACGAGAGTCTGTCTCTACTGGGCTAGCTGCTAACGAGAGTCCGTTTCTACTGTGCATGCTGCTAAGAAGAGTCCGTATCTACTGGGCTAGCTGCTAACGAGAGTCTGTCTCTACTGGGCTAGCTGCTAATGAGAGTCCGTATCTACTGGGCTAGCTGCTAACGAGAGTCCGTTTCTACTGTGCATGCTGCTAAGAAGAGTTTGTCTCTACTGGGCTAGCTACTAACGAGAGTCTGTCTCTGGGCTAGCTGCTAACGAGAGTCTGTCTCTGGGCTAGCTACTAACGAGAGTCTGTCTCTGGGCTAGCTGCTAACGAGAGTCCGTCTCTGGGCTTGCTGCTAACGAGAGTCCGTTTCTACTGTGCATGCTGCTAAGAACAGTTTGTCTCTACTGGGCTAGCTACTAACGAGAGTCTGTCTCTGGGCTAGCTGCTAACGAGAGTCCATCTCTACTGTGCATGCTGCTAATGAGAGTCCGTTTCTATTTGGCATGCTACTAAGAAGAGTCCGTCTCTACTGGGTTAGCTGCTGATGAGAGTTCGTCTCTACTGGGCTAGCTGCTAAGGAGAGTCCCTCCGAGAACATGTCAGAGCACCTGGAGGAAACCCACGCTGACACAGGGAGAACATGTGAGAGCACCTGGAGGAAACCAATGCTGACACAGGGAAAACATGTCAGAGCACCTGGAGGAAACCCACGCTGACACAGGGAGAACATGTCAGAGCACCTGGAGGAAACCCACGCTGACACAGGGAAAACATGTCAGAACACCTGGAGGAAACCTATGCTGACACAGGGAGAACATGTTGGAGCACCTGGAGGAAACCCACGCTGACACAGGGAGAACATGTCGGAGCACCTGGAGGAAACCAATGCTGACACAGGGAGAATAATCCAGTTTGCTGCAAACAATTATAATGCTAACAGGTGTAAAGAAACTGCTAGCAAAAATAGCTTTGACTCTTTAGAGCTATTGGAAACAGCTGTGATGCTAACACATATATAGACCCTTGACTGTAACCCTGTATGATGCTAACAGGTATGAGACACAGCTAGCTCATTGTGAAGCAGCTAGCTGGGAGCCTCTGTGATGCTAACAGTTATAAAGTCCTGTTACTTGGTAGCTAATCTTTGTATTGAAGGTGAAATTGGACAACATTTTCTTTATGTTTATTGGACAATAAATAGTTTGGTGAGGAAATCCAACAGGAAGTAGAATACAAAATTACATACAGAGCGAACAAACAAAATCCTGACCAACGAAGCACGTGACAGGAACTGCATCGTATTTACACCAGACTCCATGTACAAAGGCCAGATTTAACAACAGTGACGCCTGTCCTTAATAAATAAAAAAGACACATATGTGCAGTGTGCAAACAGCACACAGCATACCACTACAGTCTGTCCACAGGGGACATTCTATCTGTCCACAGAGGATGGTCTGTCTGTCTCAGTGTCCTCACACAATTACAGCGTTCACATGTACATTTCAACAGTTTGTGTAAAATCGTTGATATTGTTATCAATGGAGTTCTGAACTATATTCAACAGCAGCTCAGCATGACTCATCAAAGTCTTATACAGTCAACTGGATTCTTGTTTCCTTGGTTACACTGTGATGTCATGACCTTGTTTTAACCCTGGCGCCCTTTGCGGCGCCCTTCCCTTGCTCTTTCTTAACATCTCTGTGGATGGCACCTCCCGCCACCTTCATCCCCAGGTCCCTGATGTGGACTCTGACGTTACCCAGGTTCCTCTGCCAGGCAGCGTCCATCTTTATGGTCTTACCTCCATCGTTGTGGGTGTTACAGGGGTTAGCATCTCTTTTGGGAGCTGTGCCTGTACTGCCCACTCTCTTTATTCCGTGGCGTTCCCACTTGTTAGCATCCACCGTAGCATTCAGCTTTGAGGGACTGGAGATCCCAGCGCTCTGACTTTGCAGTTGTTGTGGTTCCCCAACACTTCCATCAACCGAAGCACCTGGTTTTGTAGAATCAGAAACCTTGCCAGTCTTACTCCCGTGACTCTGTTGTTTCCACGCGTTAGCATCTGCAGCACCATTAGCGTTAGCAGGATTAGCAGTGTTCTTACTGGGTATCCGCTGTGGTTCTGAAAGAGCGGTGTCCACCTTTGCATTAGAGGTCACACCGTTCCAACTGCGCAGTCGCTGCGGTTCGCACATGCTAGCACCAACCGCCAGGTCGGACTTGAAAGAAGTGTTCACAGTGGATCTGTTTCCTGGATGTTGGTCCTCCCAGGAGCTTGAGTCCATCTTAGAATGAGCGATCCCAGGATCCTTACTGTGATGGCGTTGTTGTTCCCACATGCTGGAGTCCATCTTAGAGTCTGGATTAGCAGGGTTAGGGATCCCTGTGTTCTTACTCTGTTGTCTTTGTGGTTCCCACATGTTCGAGTCCATCTTAGAGTCTGAATGAGTCAGACTGGTGATCCCGGTGTTCTTACTCCGAAACCTTTGTGGTTCCCAGACGCTGGCGGTCACGGTCATGTTTGGCTTTGCAGGTATTGCAGCGTTCTTACTTCCTAACTGTTGTGGTTCCCAAATACTAGTGGCCATTTTGGTTTCCATTTTAGCTGCTGGAGCAGAGTATCCCAGGTTTTTAAATTCTTTGCACTGTCCGGACTCTGCCGTCCGGTTTTGAAACACATCGTCCACTTTAGCACCGGCTCCTGTCACGCCCTGTCGCTGTGGTACCAGCAGTGGTGGGAAGCGTTGTACCAGTCTTTGTGATGATCTTGATACTGGTGGTGGGGGCGGCGTTGGAGGTGGCGAAGCCTCCAGCAAGTCCCAGCGACTGTCCACGAACTCCAGGGACGAGCCAAGCATACCAGCCAGCTCGGGGGTGGCCTCCACTAGCTCCAAAGGGTCCTTGACATCTGGCCTGAAGGATGCCAGCTCCTGTTCATCAGGACCCGTCAGGAGCTGAGACAGGGACGCCTGCCGGTAGAACACGTCCTCAGGGATGGACTGCACGTTGAGCTGCGGGAAGAGACGCCGGAAAGACCGAGACGTCATCCGAAGTCGACCCAGGACGTCAGACAGGAGGAGCCAGTTCCTGGGGCTGGAGGGAGGACATACAGAGAGTAAACACAGGACGTCAGTATGTCTTACATTCCGGTTACACCTCTGACAGGATAAATGTGAAGATTATGCTTTGACCAAAACATGTTCTGTGAGGTCACAGTGACCTTGACCTTTGACTTACAATTTCTACGTGGTTAATTGTTGAGTCCAAGTGGATGTTTGTGCCGAATTTGAAGAAATTCCCTCAAAATGTTCTTGAGATACCGCATTCAGGAGAATGGGATTGTCTGAAAGACCTTATTTCAAGATGTCATTGAGAAACTGCGTTTATGAGAATGTGACGAATGCAAGGTCACTGTGACCTTGCATCCATCACAATCTAAGCAGTTCATCATTGATTCCAAGTGGATGATTGTACCAAATTTAAAGATATTTTCTTCATGTGTTGTTGAGATATCGCATTAACAAGAATGAGATGAGCACAAGGTCACAGTGACCTTGACATTTGACCACTAATATCGAAGTAGTTGTCGAATCCACGTTTGCAACGTTTTTTGAGAATTTCCTTTACGGTGTTCTTGAAATATCGGATTTATGAGAATGACACAGATGCAAGGTCACAGTGACCTTTGACCAACAAATTCTAATCAGTAAGTGGTCAAGTCCACGTGGACAAATTTGAAGAAATGTCCTTAATGTATTCTTGAGATATACTTTTACAGGAATGAAACTGATGCAAGGTCACAGTGACCTTGACCTTTGACCACCAAAATCTAATTAGTTTATTGAGGCCAACTTTTGTGCCAATTTTGAAGACGTTCCCTTAAGGTTTTCTAGAGATATGGGGTTCAAAAGACTGAGACAGATGCAAGGTCACAGTGACTTTGACTTTTGATAACCAAATTCTAATCAGTTCATTGTTAAGTCTAAGTGGACGCTTGTGCCAAATTTGAAGAAATTCCCTCAAGGTGTTCTCAAGATGCCACATTCAGGATAATGAGATGGGTGCAAGGTCACAGTGACCTTGCTCTTTAACCAACAAATCCTAATCAGTTCATCGAGGCCAAGTGAATGTTTGTGCCAAATTCGAGGAAATTCCTTTATGCCGATCTTGAAATATCATATTCACAAGAATGAAACAGATGTAAGATCACAGAGACCTTGACCTTTAACCAACAAATTTGAATCAGTTGATTGTCGAGTCTGAGTGGACGTGTGTGCCAACTATGAAGACCGTCTTTCCAGGTGTTATTGAGATACCGCGTTTACAACGAGGTGAACAGAAGGTCACAGTGACCTTGACATTTGACCACCAAAATCTAATTAGTTCACTGTCAAATCCAAGTGGATGTTTGTGCCAAATTTTAGGAAATTCCATCAACGCGTTCTTGAGATATCAGGATCATGAGACTGAGACAGACTCTGGTCTCAGCTGTCATGGAGACATAATAAGACCTGATCTGAATCTAAACGTCTCACTGATCAGGTGAATATTGTCCAACATGGATTGCTCAGAGACACAGGATGATTCACTGAGGACATCAGACACGGTTTCAATAAGGAGACATTACAGAGGTCAAAACAAACATGAGACCTGTGTGAGGACGGAGATTCACGCATTCACGTTTTAAAGATGGCTGCTGTGTTTTATCAGAGACATTCAGTCTGTCTCAGAGGGACGAAGACACACAGACGGCCTGTCTCCTGCTGCTGAGGACAGCGTCCACATCGACAGAGCTGTTACTGATTCACAATGTTTGTCAGTGTGTGTGTGTGTGTGTGTGTGTGTGTGTGTGTGTTTGCACGTCAATGTGTGTGTGTGTGTGTGTGTGTGTGTGCATGTGCATGTCAAGGGCGGATGAGGATTTAACACACATGGTGGCGGCGGACGAGGCCACATGTTGCTTTAAAGCCGGCTGCTGCTGGAATGTTAAACAACCAGTGTGCGTGTGTGCGTGTGTGTGTGTGTGTCAGTACCCGGTGGCCTTGTACCCGGGAGGAGCCATTAATACCACATCAGACACAGAGGGAAAAAAACCAGAGCGGCAGAAGAGGAGAAAGAGAGGAGGAGGAGGAGGAGAAGGAGGGGGGAGGCGACAGGGGAGGAAGACGAAGTGGAAGCCAATTAGCCGCGTCGCCACGGCGATGCAATCCTCGTTAACGACCTCTCCGTCTGTCCTGCCTTTATCTCTCCCAGCGTCTCCTCCCCGGAGGATCTTTTCTCTCCCTCCTCCGCCGCCTTAATTGGTGTGTGTGAGTGTGAAAGGAGGCGAAGTGTTAAAACAACACTGAGGGAATGTGTGAGTGTGAACGACAGGAAGAAAAGACAAATTGTGTGTGAGTGGGTGTGGCCTGTGTTGGGTTCGTCAGCTCAGATTCAGTCTCACACTGAAAAATTTCACACACAGATTTATAAAAGCTGATGTTCTGGGTTCTTTTAGATCATGCAGAACCCTGCAGAATGTTGAGCAGAGCAAAATATTCAATGTCATACCGGCGGGTGGTGGTGCACCTTCAGGCTGCCGCCCTGAGGACCCACCACCCTAAGGGATCAGCACCGGGGTCAGGTGCAGTGTAAGCTGGGCAGCAGGTACGTGGGTCTGGTCTCTGGGGACGTGGAACATCACCTCTCTGGTGGGGAAGAAACCGGAGCTGGCGCAGGAGGTGGTTGGGTTCACCTATACTGTACATACAGTACTGGTTCAGGAACCAAACTCCTGCCTGTGATGAGAGGTGGCGGGTGGTGTGGGGATGCTCGATGCAGTACCAATTTTCACATCATGTTACTCATGCGAGTTTTATTGCTAGAATATTTTGAGTTGACTTGCGTAATACGCGTGTAAAATCGCTAAATCCATGAATGAACTTCCTCCGGTACTTTCTCTGTGTTACACGTCCCTGGAGGATCTGAATGCTCTAACCCCAACCCTCACGCCACTTGCTTTATTCACAGCTTTTTATTCACATCATTCGCATTGCATCCATTTTTGGAGTCTTTGGGCAGTGTCCTGGAAAGGGTACAGACCAGGGACTCTATAGTTCTTCTGGGGTAATTCCAACGATCACGTGGACTACGATGGAGAAACCTGGAGGGGTGATTGGGAAGAACAGCCTACCTGACCTAAACCCAAGTAGTGTTTTGTTATTGGACCTCTCTGCCAATCATGAATCGGCCATAACAGACACCATGTTTGAGTACAAGGAGGTTCATAAGTGTACCTGGTACCAGAACACCTGAGGCCAAAGATCGATGATTAACTAGAGAAGAACAGAGCTGTAAGCTGATCACCACCTGGTGGTGAGTTGGATCAGATGATGGGGGAGGCTGCCGGACAGACCTGGTAAACCCAAACATGTATTGAGGGTAAACTAGGAAAGTCTGGCTGAGAACCCCTGTCTATGAGGTCTTCAACTTCACTTCCCAGGTTGGGGACATGGAATCAGAGTGGTCCATGTTCAAGCCTCATTGTGTCAGCAGCTGCTTAAGTTGTGGTCAGAAGGTTCACAGGTATCAGGTATACTGATACCCAGCCCTAGTCAGGGTTAGAGAAAGAATATCAGGGCAAGCCAATCAGAGGCAGAGTAGAGTGGGTCATGCTTTAGATCCCTTAATACTACAACATTTACCCCTGGTCCCTTCAGGTCCTTTAGTCCTTTAGTCCTACTATGTTTAACCCCGGTTCTTCAGGTCCTTTAGCCCTACTATATTTAACCCTGCTCCCCTCAGGTCCTTTAGTCCTATTATCTTTAGCCCCAGTCCCTTCAGGCCCTTAGTCCTACTATGTTTAACTCTGGTCCCTTTGGTCCAACAACTTTGACCCAGAATATGTTTGACCTCCCACCTTTAGTCAACCCTTCTGTGTTTGGTCTTTTGGACTCACCCCTGGGACAGGGACACCTGGATGTTGTAGCAGGGGAGCAGCGGTCGGTCGGACAGTTCAAACTCAAACACCTCCCTTCTGGCATGTTGCTCCTCATCTTCATCCTCCTCTTCATCCTCCTCCTCCTCCTCAGGCCCCGGAGGGTCAGCAAGAATGTTATACTGTCCCCCTTCACTGGATGGTTCTGTAGACACACAAAGAGTGTGGACATTCTTAATGAAACTCAGTGTTCTCTGAAGTTCTAGTTGGTTTAGCCGTGGTTAAGTTATAATTAGATGTAGTTCTTTAGCCCTGAGTGGTTGGGCAGTAGTAATTAAAGAAGCACCACACCAAATCAACTTCAAAGAACTAGCGGGAACAAAGGCTGACTGATTTGTTGCCTCATGTCTTCTGTGTCTCGACTAAAAAGTTGCACCTGAGCACACCACAAAGACTACAGCAAACGTCCGACAAGCACGTACGTTCTGCGCCTGCATGACAGGAAATACCAGCAGGTGGCGGAAGTGTGTGTTTGTCATTCAGAAAGGTAAACAGGAAGAATCTATTGGTACTTATCAAGTTCAAGGAAGGATCCGTCAACGGCTGAATTTCAAGGAGGCTACCTCACCGAATCCCACCATAGTCCTCTGAATTCTACCACGGACAGAGTCCTTTCTTTAGACCATTTGTGGGAACTGAAGGTGGGGCCTCTTCAGTGATGCACACCTGGGCACTCGCTAGCCTGTTCCAATGCGTGATAACCAATTCTTAAGACAGAGTCTTGGCTTGGATGACTTGACTTGACACCTGACTTGGATGGACCTGTCCTACCAAGGAAGCATGCTTGTCTTCAAGAAGCACTGTGGGAAGACGAAAACTAACTTCACTGAGGTGAGGCAGCTGCGGCTGGTTTAACTGTAGACCAAAGTGGACCCTCGTGGACCTAAGTGGATGACGACATTAATATCATGAGGACCAAAGTGGACCAAACTGGACATGTGGTCTTCCAGGTGTCTGCAGTGGTTCTTGAACCTGAACCGTCTCTGCTGATGGTCTGACACTCGGTCTTTCAGGACCACTTGCACCTCATCTCTGTCCATCTGAAACGTGTCCTCAGTCCCAGGTCGTCGGTAGTGTGTGTGTGTGTGTGTGTGTGTGTGTGTGTGTGTGTGTGTGTGTTTGTGGACTAACCGCACACTGAGCTGCCGTAGAACTCCCAGCAGATTCCTGGATCGCCCTTCGACCTTCCCTGGAGGTCGGACAGATAGTCTGCAGAGACACAGAGGGACACAGTCAGTGGCTTCTGTGGTCACTCAAAGAGCCATCCAATCAGAGAGGACGAAGGCGGCAAGATGAAAACAATAGAGCCACACACACACGAACGCTCACACACACACACACACACACACACAGTGGAAGACGGCGAGAGGAAGATGAGTGTTTGTGCTCAGTCGGTGCCGGCATGTCGCCACGGCGCCTGGCACTGAGGAGACGGATGCTGGCAAGAGTGTGTGTGTGTGTGTGTGTGTGTGTGTGTGTGTGTGTGTGTGTGTGGCGGTAAGCTGTTCTGGGATTCAACAGCCAAGCCTCATTAAACCCCTCTGGAGAGACGGAGAGAGAAAAAAGAGAGATGGAGAGAACAAATACAGGCAGGGAATGGTAATCAGACCGGCTGCCGAGCACACGCACGCACACACACACACGCACACACACACACACACACACACACACACACACACACACACACTCAGCGAGGCAGCGTGTCTTTCCTCTTGTCTGTTTCCTCCTCGTTGACTCTGACGTTCCGCTCGTTTGCTCTGAATCTGTTTCATCCTTTGTTTTTATTTCTTCTATCTTTTTATTCACGTCCATGATCACTCCTCCCACACACAGGTGGCGCCACAGAGCTGCTACGACGACCCTTCTGTACGTCTTTGTGTGATTATAGACAGCATGATGACATCACAGAACCATGTAACATACGTGTCAGTTAATAATAATATATTAATATCTGATAGTATACATGTGTGACAACAGTAGAAGTATGACTAATGATAACAGCAGCAGCAGGAGGCATCTGGCAGGACCACGGCAGCAGCATAACCACACGCGTCGCACTATCCAGGCACCACTGCAATACGGTGTCCGTTCCCTTTGGAAAGTCTACGTTTTTGTGAAAGTCTTTTTGGAATATCTGCGTTTTTGTTAAAGTACTGTTAGAAAGTCCGTGTTTTTTTGAAAGACCCATTGGAAAGTCTGCATTTTGTAAAAGTTGTGTTTGAAAGTTTTGGTTTTCTTGAAAGTCCTGTTTGAAAGTCTGCACTTCCGTAAAAAGTCCCATTGGAAAATCTGCATTTTTGTCAAAGTCCTGTTAAAAAGTCTGTGTTTTTGTGAAAGTCCTGTTTGAAAGTTCAGGTTTCTGTTAGTCCCATTTGAAAGTCTGCGTTTTTACAACCCCTCCACTGCCCCAACCTCCCCCCTTACAGTCCAGGACTGTTTCCTTGTTGACTCCCATCAGCAAAGCAGTCATTCATTTGGGCGCGTTATTTTTAGAGGGAAAACGTGTGAAACATGTGATGAGTTAGTCAGCTGCTTTTCCACTGCAGTGTTTCGGGATGGCGTTACTGGTGGAAATTGTCAAATTTGCGGCACCATGAGTGAGCTCTAAATTAGTACGAGCATTATCGTAGTTGTAAATGCACTGTGCTAACCAAGCTAGCAGCTAGCATTAGGGTTAGCTCAACCCTCTCATCCAAATATGGTCACTTCTGGCTCCACAAATCCAAGATGGCAGCAGACTGAAATGCTACAGAGTAACTCTGCCCCATCCCCGTCCTACCTTCCAGGAAGGTTTCCATGGCAACGCTGTGCGTCATGTTGATTGGTCCTCGTCCAGAGTAGGAGGTAAGGGTGGGGTCTGCGCCACAGGCCAGCAGGAAGCGCACCACCTCCATGTGGTCATTCTCCACAGCGTCATGCAGTGGCCTGAAGACAAACAGGAAGTATAATTAATAATAAGAATAGCCAACACTAATGGTGATGCTAACGAGGATCCATCCAAGGAAAAATTGGTGTATTGGGAACAAGATAAAAACATATGGACATTTCTATAGAAGTCCAGAGTTTGACTGATGTCATAATTTCAGCAGCTCTAACATGAATACATTCTGATATACGGCAAGTACGACGAGACAAAACTGTAAATTGATGCCTTTATAAAACGTCAAAATGGCGACATGGACTCATTCCTGGAAGCAGGTCATCTTCATGTTTAAATTTAAGGAGGCGTTTAATGACCTGTGATGTTATTCTTCACAGTTCAGATCAGATAAAAAATCAAATCAGCTCTGAAATAAACATAAAGCATTGTTCTGGTTCCAGACGGAGAAACACAGGGTTCTGTGTTAGCTCCTGATGTGTTTTATCAGACTCAGTTACATGCAGGTGATTCTGTGATTTATATGTGTACGGTCGATCGAACTGTTCCTTCCTTCAAACCACTGTGAGCACGTCAGGTCTTATTTCAACATTTAAAAGTGAACTGTCAGATAAACTCTGTTGACCTGTACAGTCAGACCAGACCCAGACTCTGGTCCAGGTGTACACCAGCGCATACTCGTACCTGGTTCCATCCAGAGCGCTGCAGTTGACGTCGGCTCCGTGCTCCACCAGGTGGCGTACGATCCCCAGCCAGCCGCGGGCACAGGCCTCATGCAGGGCGCAGTACCCGGCGTTGTCTCGGTGGTTGACGTCACAGATCCTTCGCTCCAGACAGTACAGCACCACCTCCTGGACACAAGGAGACATGAGGACAGGGACATGAGACCAGAGACCCTTAAACAGATTCACGCTGGTTTCAGACCAAATGAAGTTCGGTATCATTGACCTGCCGGCGCCACAGAATTTCAATTGTCTCTGAAACTACACGACACCGTCAGAGTTTATTGTCTGACTCAAAGTTCTCTCAGTCCACGAGATCTTAGTGTCTAACAACCCTGTGTCCACATGTGATGACATCAACCTGTCTCGTTTGAGGACACTGGGACTTTATCATGTCTCCACCTGAAGAGGACAAAGTGAGGAGACGAACGCCGTCCTGTCTTCTTCTTCTGCTCACCAAATGATTGCGGCCTGGAAACTGTGTGGTGCTCCCTGACCCTGCCCACTGTCCACACACCTGTATCAATCAATCAATCAATTTTATTTATAAAGCCCAATATCACAAATCACAGTTTGCCTCACAGGGCTTTACAGCATACGACATCCCTCTGTCCTTTGGACCCTCACAGCTGATCAGGAAAAACTCCCCAAAAACCCATTTATGTCTCCTCACCTCATATCCCAGGCGGGCGGCGCGCTGCAGCAGCGTCTCTCCAGCGTTCTTGTTCACGATGAGGCGGCGGACTTCAGGGGGGGCAGGTCGGGTGACGTGTGTGTGCTGCGGAGACTGAGGCTGTTCGGACGGGGAGACCTGCATGTGTGTGTGTGTGTGTGTGAGTGAGAGAGAGAGCGAGACAGAGACATTTAAAGTGATTAGCATGAGCTGGAGGATTGTTTTTATTACCCACAAAGCAATCAAACGCACACACACTGGAAAACAGGCGCTCACTGTGTTTCTACATTTATCACTGTCAGACGGTTAAACACACACACACACACACACACACACACACAGATTTCCAGGCTGGGTTGAAAATAGCGCTGTCACCACCTCTGCTCTCACGACTCTGTTTCTGTGTGTTTTATCTGTGTGTGTGGAGAGCCTGAGGCTGATGACAGAGCGGAGGAGGAGGAGGAGGAGGAGGAGGAAGCCTTGGTCTTAAAGTAAAAACAGAACAAAGTCTGTGTAATGATGAACAAAGAGCAGCTTGTGTCAGGATCAGAGGAGTTCCTCAGGGCTCAGCTGTAGATCCTCTCTAATTCTCTGAACATCGTCATGTGTTGCTTTAACAGAAACTCTGACGTCACGTCGGACAGGACGAAAACTTCGCAATATGCGTTTGAAAGCATGTGACTTTTAAAATCCCACAGAGTACAGGAAGTGATGACATAAAAGTGGTGATCCAAAAAAACAAGAGGACACCATCGACCTCGTCCTCCAGACCGCTCAACATTACAAATGTTACAAGGCGAGCCCATGACATCATAGAAGATCTGGTAGACTATAAGTATTATGTATTTGCAACTATTTTCTACCTACTAGGTCAACTGTTCCCAGAGGTCTGGTGAAACACTGTCAGGCTAATGTTAGCTAAGGTTAGCTAACATAAGGGTGATGGAGGATGTGGTTAGTGGAGAGGACGACTGAGCGACGTTTTCAGTTTGATCTGGACCACACGACAGGAGTGAAATCTTCGTGAGGACGGTGGTCCGGATCAGACACCTCAGAACCTTGGTCCGACTAAAAGAGGCGGAGTCAACCTGGATCAAACAAAACACAGGTGATGACGACAGGACAATAATGATTACACACATTATTTTCTAGTTTTACCGGTTTTAGATTCATATCTGTATCTGTGTATTTGTATAACTAAAATATATTTCTACTTCCTGTTTGTCCTCGGCGACTCTGGGATGGATCCAGTGTGTGTTGTGTGAATGGAGAAAAGCAGACGCAGGTAGAGACAGATGAAAAGCTGCCGGCGCCACGGCAACAGCCTTTGCCGCTTAGCAGCCAGACAGCGTGTGCATGTTAACTTGTCTGTGTGTGTGTGTGTGTGTGTAATGTGTGTGTGCAGGCGTCTGTCAAACCAAGCCGCTCGCCGCCACGCATCAGCAAACAGGAAGCGAGCTTTGCCCTGGAGGTGTGTGTGTGTGTTTTAATGTGTGTGTGTTTTCTAGCGCAGCAAACGAGGAGGAGGGTCGAGAGAAAAGGAGACACACAGACTCTGTGTGTGTGTGTGTGTGTGTGTGTGTGTGTGTGTGTGTGCGTGTGTGTGTGTGCGCGCGTGTCCTGCCCTGAGGAAATCTCCGATGCAGCAGCTGTCAAAACGGCACAAGCTGCTGCCACACACACATCGAAACACAGCGCACACACTAAAATACACACCAACACACACACAAACACACACACAAACACAGACACAGACACAGACACACACACACACACACACACACACACACACACACACACAGTGAACATGTGGAGAATATTATTTTTCCTCCATAACCTTCAATCACTCCCTCCCTCGTTCAGCAGCCTCTCCTTCACTTTAATCCCAGTGAATTGAATTACACACACACACACACACACACACACACGCGTGCGCACACACACACACGTCATCTCTGCAGAGTTTTCCCAGCGAGCTCCAATCAGGACGATAACTGTAGCGATTAAAAGTGAAGACAGAAACAAGGGAGGAACCAGAGGAACACTGGCGACATTTGAAACAAAAACCAAAGAGGAGGAACACTGACGATGAGTGAAACTCCTAAGTGTCGACGTAAAAAACGTAACCATGACGCTAATTTTTTTTTTTTTTTTTAACATCACCACTTTTAACCAGGAGGAGGCCCCGGTGAGAACAGTGAGGAGGCGCTATCTTACTTCTGAAGTGGCTGCAAATTTTATTGAGATTTTACAGAGCACTCCTGCTGCAATTTTACCTGCACCTTGTGATTTTATCGTAGATAATTTTAACAGTAAACTGAAGTCCGCTCTCGACTCAGTAGCTCCACCTGTAACGAAAACAATAAAAAGAAAACCTACACCCCCGTGGAGAAAAAACAACAATTAATAAACTGAAAAGACAATGCAGGAGTGCTGAGAGAAGATGGAGAAAGAGTAAACTGACCGTTCATTATGAGATTTTACGTCAACAACTCAAAACCTACAGTAACGCAGTCAAAAAGGCCCGAATTTCCCATTTCTCACAACTCATCACCAACCATAAAAACAACCCCCGGTTCCTCTTCTCCACTTTTAATATTTTAACAGGCACTGATTTTAATAAAGTTCTTAAGACACCAACAGATGATCTTTGTGAAGACTTTGCAGACCACTTCAGAACTAAAATCAAGGACATCAGATCCAGTCTCTTATCCAAGAAAGTTCTGTCTGTTACCACACCTGGACTGTTGTCCTTGACTGAGGAAACACTGGAGAGTTTTGCCCTGGTTGATGCAAGGACACTTGGTCGAGTTTTCTCCCAAGTAAACCCAACAACCTGCCTTTTAGATCCAATTCCCACATCACTTTTAAAGACGTTTTATGGTTTCTTTGAGGAGCAGTTTTTAAACATCATGAATTGCTCTCTTCAGACGGGTGTCTTCCCCACCGCCTTTAAAACAGCGGTGGTGAAGCCCCTTCTGAAGAAGAGCAACTTAGACCCCAACGTTCTTAATAATTACCGGCCTGTATCCAACTTACCGTTTTTAAGTAGAATTTAAGAAAAACTGGTTTTTAACCATGTTAATGACTTTTTAAACAGAAATACCATTTTAGAGAGGCATCAGTCTGGTTTTAGGAGGAACCACAGTACCGAGACAGCCCTTCTAAAGATTTTAAACGACATCAGATGGAATTTAGATAACAAAAAGCTCACAGTGTTGGTTCTACTGGATCTAAGCGCCGCTTTTGATACGGTAGACCATCACATTTTATTAAAAAGACTCAGACACCTGGTTGGCCTCTCTGGTACTGTCCTTAACTGGTTCTGTTCTTATCTCACAGACCGATGCTTTTATGTAAGTATGGATACATGTTCCTCACGAACTCATGAAATTGGATGTGGGGTTCCCCAAGGCTCAATTTTAGGTCCACTTCTCTTTAATCTTTACATGCTTCCCCTTGGGGACGTCATCAGGAGACACGGCATCAGCTTCCATAGTTATGCCGATGATATACAGCTATACATTGCCGTGTCTCCTGATGACACAGGGCCAATTGATGCCCTTTTTAACTGCATTGTAGACATCAAGTCATGGATGGCAGTGAATTTCCTACAGCTCAACCAGGACAAAACTGAGGTTTTAGTTATAGGTCCTGAAGGCCAGAGAGAGAAACTTTTACCAAAACTACAGGATCTTAAACCAACCCAATCAGTAAAAAATTTGGGCGTGACTTTTGACTCTGAGCTGAATTTTATCCCACATATCAAAAATATAACGAAAATAGGTTTTTATCACCTTAAGAACATAGCCAGAGTCCACCCGTTTCTCTCTCAGGCCAGTACGGAGGTGCTAATGCATGCTTTTATCTCCTGTCGCTTAGATTACTGTAATGCTCTGCTCTCTGGTCTTCCCAAAAAGAGTATTTTAAATCTTCAATTATTACAAAACTCAGCCGCACGCGTGCTGACGAGGACCAGAGGGCGAGAGCACATTACACCGGTTTTAGAGTCGCTGCATTGGCTCCCCGTCCGCTTCAGGATCGTTTTTAAGATTCTCTTACTGGTTTTTAAATGTCTTAACGGCCTTGCGCCCTCTTATTTATCTGATCTGCTTTTACCATATCAACCCTCGCGGACCCTGAGGTCCTCAGGCACTGGCCTTTTAACCATACCAAAACCCAGAACAAAAACCCATGGTGAGGCAGCATTTAGCCACTATGGCCCCCACCTGTGGAACAGCCTGCCGGAGAGCCTCAGGACTGCAGAGACTGTTGATATTTTTAAAAGAAGATTAAAGACACACCTTTTTAATCAGGCTTTTAACTAATATTTTAAACTCTTCTTATGTTCTTATCTGGTTCTGTCGTATTTTATGTTGCTGCTTTTATCTTGCTTTTTAAGATGATATTAATCTTAATAATTTTCTGTTTTTATTTATCACTGGTACTTTATTTATTCTATTTTATTTATAATTTTACGTATTTTATTTTTGGTACTGTATTTATTTTATTTTGTTTATGCTTTTAGTCTTTAGCTTTTAACTCCAGTGTTTCCTCAGGGGGGTCCTCCACGCTGGGAGCTGTGTCGGGTCTGCTAGTGGGGGTGCTGTCCTTGGGTCCCTTCGGCCCGGCCGGCTGGTGGTTCCTCCCTTCGATGTGGGGGTCCACCTGTCTGTCGGAGTCGGGGGGCCTGGGTGCTGGTCCCCCCGATGGCACGGCCTGCTGCACCTCCCAGTGTGGACGACCCCAAAGGTGGCGTTTCCTTGATCCTCAGTGCCAGGCCATGTCTCCCTATTGTGTGTGAGATTGTGTGTGTGTGTGTGTGTGTGTGTGTGTCTAGTATGGAGGGTGGGAGGGAGGGGCTTTCTTTGTAACTGTTTTTCTTTCTTGTGTTAATTGTTTTTAATTCTGCAAAGCACTTTGTGTTGCATGTCCATGCAGGAAAAGCGCTCTACAAATAAAGTTGATTGATTGATTGATTAAACAATGTAAAACAAGAACAACTCAAGTTTTTCAGAAAACGTAACCACAGTGTTAAATAAGGTAAAACAAGCGCCTCACTCACCTTCCCACTCGTCTCATCGTCACTTCCTCCTCCGTCTCTGTCCTCGTCCCTCGCCGTGTCTCCTCCCGTGTGCTTTGTCTTGCAGGAACGCTTGCCCTTCGGCTTGTTTAGATCGTTGTCATGGCAGCGGAAGGGATGGGGGTCAGGTGAGGAAGAGGAGGAGGAAGGAAGAGGAGGTAAAGAAGGGAGGAAACTGGAGGCTCTTCGGCTCTCCCTCAGCTTCTGATGCTTGTCCTGGAGGCGAGGGGAGGCAAGGGAGGTGAAGGATGCAGGGGAGGGTTGTCGAGGGGCGGAGCTACACGGTTGTCGTGGGAGATGAGTGGGAGAAGAGGGCGTGGCCACATGGAAAACTGAAAGAAAACATGGAAGAAGAGAAGAGTCTGTACCTATAAACTTATTTATTAATCTATTAATGCTAACATGCTAATGAACACAATGCTAACATGCTAATGAACACTGAACAAACGCAGACAGAAGAAGGCAGTACCCATTGATTTATTTTTTTTAGCAGCCCTGCTGGAGTTAAAGTACCAGGAACACATGGGGACCCTGAATGCAGCGTGTAAGGGACGGGCCCATCTGGAAGACGTTAGACGGCTATCAGCACGCCACCACTTCACATACACATCATCAGTGTTGTCACGGTGAGAGGAGGTAGAGGAGGAAATGGAGCTGCTCTAAACTCACAGCACCTCCTTCAAAATAAAATCCTCACGTAAAAAGATGAGAAAACTGGATTTAAAATCCAAGCATAATCACCTCTCTGGTCGTCCCTCCTCACAAACATAGGGTCACACCAGCCGTCTTTGATCTCTGACCTCCCCCTGACAGCTGGGACGTCCACTCTGAACTTCCTATTGACCTCCGCCGACTTCTGGCTGGAGGGAAGCCATTGTCTAAGCTCCCCGGGGAGGTGGGGCTTGTTGAGTCGGAGGCCGTTGAGCTCGATGCAAACCTTCAGCTTCTTCACATCATCCAGGGTCGAGTCTGTGAGACAACCAATGAGCAGTCAGGAGGGTCAGACAACAGCCAATCAAAGGACAGGACAATATAAGGATGTCACAGGAAGTGATGAGTATAAACAATGTTCTGTATTAATGTCTGATTTGAATATAAGAGGACCCAGTGTGGAACCTTAAGGAACGCCTCAGGTGGATGTTCATCAGTACTGATCACTGATGATGACGAAGCAGTGACATGTAGCATCAGAGCCGCTGTCACAAACCCAATTAGGTCTTATTACGACACTGTAAAAACAAAGGATGGAAAAAACGTAATATGCTTAGCATTTTAATTCGCTCGGGGTCGTAGTTAGACCACAGGGGTGGCAATGACTTTGTCATCAGGAGGTGAAGGGGAGGGTGGAGACGCATGCTGAGCTGCAGACCACTGTTTAACACAAACTACGGAACCGTTTTTTGTTTTCAAGAGACATCTCTGAGTTTACAGCCACGTTTTAGGCAACAAACATGGGTGGTCTCACCCACCGTCACTGTTTTTCCAGTGATGTACTTAGCAACCCATCGCATTTTTCCCAGTTTTTAGCTTGCTGTTTTTCTAGCACTGTATTTGGCAACCTGTTGCTGTTTTTCCCGCAGTATCTCTAACAACCCTTTACTGCTATTCTAGTTGTATATTTTGGAGTATTTGGAGTATCCAGAGACCTGCTGTTGTTTTTCCTGCAGCATTTTCAGCTCTATGTCACTGTTTTTCCAGTAGTGTTTTTAGCTTGGTGCTTTTCCAGCGGCGTATGAAATGACCCGTCACTTTCTTTTCCAGAGGCATTTTCACCTTGCTGTTTTTCCAGCACCATATTTACTGACCTTTTACTCTCTTCCTGCTGTGTTTCGAGCAGCATGTCGCAATTTGTACAGTAGTGTTTTTATTGTGGTGTTTTTCCAACGGTGTATATAGCAACCAGTTGCTTCCTTTTCAAGAGGCATTTTTAGTTCGCTGTTTTTACAGCACTGCATTTAGCAACCTGTCACTGTTTTTCCTGCAGTGCTTTTAGTGCCATGTTACCATTTTTCCAGTAGTGATCTTGCTGTTTTTCTAGCACTGTATTTAGAGACCTGTTGCTGTTTTTTCCAGCAGTGTTTTAAGTTTGGTGTTTTTCTAGAGGCGTATATAAAGACCCGTCACTTTTTTTGCAGAGGCAATTTTAAGTAGCTGTTTTTCCAGCGCAGTATTTAGTGACCCCTTACTGTTTTTTTTAGTAGTATTTTGCTCTAATTCCAGCGCCATTTTTGGCTCGGTCTTTATCTAGCTGTGTATTTACCAACCCTTTGCTGTTTTTCCTGCGGTATTTTGAGTGACTTATTATTGCTTTGTCTGTTGTTATTTAGGCAAAAAAGTGATTGATTTTTGAGACATGGCTGTGTTTCCAGCAGGGATTGTGCCACCAAAAGCAGGTGTTTGAAGCAACATGTGTTCTCGTGCCTGGGTTGTACGAGACTGTTTTCACTTACTTTGTGTTAATAATTTGTGCGTGTGAACGGTGTAGCAACTCTAATGTGACCTGAACTCTCACCGGTGGTGGACTTGGTCTTCTTGTTGGGGTTTCCCGTCCTGTCGTCTTCCTTCCTGTCCTCCTCCCTGTCCTCCTCCCTCCCTCTCTTCAGCCGGCTACTGATGATGCTGCTCTGGTGAAACGGCTCCAGACTGAAGATGCGCCTCCTGTTTATCACCGCGCCGGGGTTTGAACGGGCAAGCACCGGCGTGGAGCCCGGTCCCTGGAACAGGCCTCTGGCTGTGGACAGAAACCGTTGTTGATGTTGCTGTTGCTGTTGCTGTGGTATTAAAGTCCTCTCCTCTTTGTTCTTCTCCTCCTGCAAATTTCCTCCTTCATCTCTGTTCTTCTTCTGCTCCTCCACTGAGCTGTCATTCTTCTCTCGGACGATGGGGAGGTTGTTGGTGTGACGGCACAGTGGCAGGACGGAGAGGCAGCTGTGAGGACAGGAAGGATGGAAACCTGCAAGGACAAAAAAAGAAAATGTACAAGATAAACACTGTGAACTCCTGCAGGAGGTGAAATGTCAGCTCAGCTCCGACAGGAGACGCAGAGCAACGTCATGTCAAACAGTGTGTAAATGCCCACACTCAGACTCACCGTGTGTCTGTGGCTACAGCTTCTATACCTCCAGTCCTGATGTTAAACTGATCACAGACCTGATCTGACTCTGACACAGTGTAAAACTCTGTGTGTGTGTGTGTGTGTGTGTGTGTGTGTGTGTGTGTGTGTGTGTGTGTGTGTGTGTGTGTGTGTGTGTGTGTGTGAGAAAACAAGGGCAGCGGTGTGTTGGGCTCAGAGCGAATGAGGTGCACCAAGAGTTCAGGAGAAAGTGACGAAGAGCGACATCAATGCAAAAAATGTGTGCGTGTTTAAGCATCTTTAATGTGTGTGTGTGTGTGTGTGTTTGTGTGTGTGTGTACCTCTTGGAGCCTCGGCGGCTGCAGAGGGTGTTTTTACTCCTCCTTCTTTCTTCCTCCCCTCCTCCTCCTTGTCTCCTTCTCTCCCTTCGTCTCCCTCCTGGCCTTCTGCCAGCTCCGTCTCTCCCGCCTTCGCTGCCACCACCATCACTGCTGCTGCTGTCACCTCTCCTTCCTCTTCCTCTCCTCTTCCTCCCTCCTTCTCCTTCAGCTCCAGCTCAGAGAAGCGCAGCATCGCACGCTGAGACAAAACAAACAAACAAACACATATGTGAGAACAACTCAGCGAGTCTGGACTGAGACACACGACAGGAAATGTCACACTGTTACACTGTTTCCTCCTCAGTGTCTGACCTGCAGCCTGACAGGAGTTCAGTCAACCAATCTGCTCGCTCCTCACTCACACAGGTCTGAACGACACCTGGTGAACTGCAGGAAACATCAGATAACTTTACTGGGTCGCCGTGTAGCGACCAGGAATGCTGCTCAGCATCATCGCTGATGTTTCCCAGTGGTCACGCATGGTGCTGCAGGAAAAATAGTCTCCTTGACCTCCATTATGTAGAGACACAAACTTTTTTGGGCGCATGTGCCAGGCGAGCAGCTCCATTAGAAAGAACAGACGCCATCTTGGTGTCCGTTATCTGGTTATTATTATACATCTACGATAGAGACGTTTATGTTTGTCCTCCATCTTTACTTTTTATTTATATCTGTTGCTTTTTGTTTGGCGAAAACGTTCACATTAAATCCAGCTAAACATGACAGTTAGCCGTTGCTAAGTCCCGTCCCTTGTTGCTCTGTACGCTACGACTGGAAACCAGATTTAAAAGAAGAGGGATGGTCATAATCTACACACAAACAAATGTTAGCAAAACGTTAGCTAGCTACCTTAGCCTAACATCAGATCAACGTCAGTCAGGTTACTTTCCTCCTTACTGCTGTCTTAACGTGAAAGAGATGTAGAAGAGAACAGATGGGTTTATTTTTTAGATGACATGAATTATCCTTAACCAGAAAACGTCGATGCTAACGTCTCTTCGTTTATATTATCTAAACAAGACACAGGCAGACAATATCAAAACTAACAGTATTATAACAAAACGATCAATGAACCAAAAGCCCCCGGGAACAGGCATCAGATTAAGGTATTTATGGGTACATGTCTGATTTGTTTTTAACCAAAGTAGTTATCACAGTTTCCGATGTGTGATGGTAGCTTGTTATAGGAATGTGTACCTCTTACAGATACCACCATTTGACTGAATTTAGTCCTACGCCTAGGTACATCACAGTCTCCTCTGGTTAGAACTCTAGTTCTTCGTCCATCATTGTTTTTTTTCTGGATGAAGTCACTCAGTGATGGGGGGGCAAGACTGTTTAAGACTTTAAAAATGAGACAAACATCCATGAAAATTTGGTAGCTATCCAGGTCAAGAATATTAAACTTTTTTAAGATATTACAATAATGAAAATGAAAAGGTTTCCTACCCAAGATTTTAACTGCCTTCTTGAAGAGAGACTTGATTGGTTTTAAAGTACATTCTGTTGCATGTGTCCTCTATGCTGGAGCCTACATTTCCCATGATGCAACTTAAAGTATGGCACCTTAAAAAACGAGTGTGACAGAAGAGTCCGAGTGTTTCTAGGTCACAGTTTGAGAAACAGGATTCATTAAATTTTCTTTCCTCCTCCATCTGCTGAGGGAGGATGAGGAGGAGGATGACGAGGGGGAGGAGGATGGAGAGATAAATTTGAGTTGAAGGGGGGGATCTTGAGAGGATGAGGTGAAGAGGAGGAGGAGGAGGAGGAAGAATAACAAGCATTGAGCGGAGAGGCAAAGAGACAAGAGGCTGATGCAGAGGGAGAGATGAAAGGACAGCTAATGTCTCTGCCTCCATTTTCTTCAGGTCTGCTGAGAACCAGCAGGAATGCAGTCGCCTCAAGACACGCAACGTAAATCCAGGCGGCATGGTATCCTGACACGTCCTCAGCACGACCCCGAACATCAAGACGAGGAAAAACAAGATGAATAGGAGGTCAAAGAGGAAGCAGCTCTGCTCCAAACATCTTTTGATACCTGAACAGTCTTTACCCACCAGACACCTCCACACAATCGCCAGACGCAACGTCATACAAACCTCGTCCTGTCGCGTTCCCTCTCGGGATAGTGCCACAAAAGGCCGTTGTTTTTACTGAGACTTCGCTGCGTTTTCCTGCCAGGATAGTGCCACGAAAGGTGGTTGTTTTAAGCCAAAACATTATATTTTTTCCGACCATGACCAAAAGGTTTTGGTGCTTAAACACAACCACATCTTAACCACATTTTTGTTGAAACATTAAGATGTAATGTTTTGACATATCTGATACATAATAATGTACAAATGTAACCTAGCTGTGGTTTTCAGAAACATACAATGCCAATATTCATCTTGTTGCCCGGGGTTGAATGACTTCCTTAAAGAACACTGAAAAGTAGGTTTGCCGTCTCATCAACTAATGAAAAGATGTAAATGTAGACTGGGATCTTACCTGAAGCGCTCTCTGCTCTCTGCTCAGCTTGCTGGAGTCAGCATAAAGCTCCGTGGTCACACATTTGAATCGGTCACCCACATAGCCCGAGGAGTTGGCGATGCGTTTGGTGAGGCCGGAACGCCGGTTCTTGCTGCAGCAGGAGCCCTCATCATCGTCTGCCAGGTGATCCACGCTGTCCTGGATGTCTTCGTTTCCAACTGCAGAGCTGGCAGAGTTTGTCCCATCTCTCCTGGACTCTGTGTCCTTGGAGGGAAGGTCTTTGTTAGCTGGTGGTTCTGGAGTCAGATCTGCAGGCGTCACCTTGAAGCCTCCATTGACAGGGGGTGAAAGATGCCGACAGTTTGGGCCAAGAGAAAAGCTGGTTCCGAACGTAGGCACCCTGGGATTGTTATTTCCAAAAGTCGGGGCTTTAGAGAGCATACTTCCACAATTTGGACAACTAATACAGTTCTTTCCGCACACAGGAGTCCTGAGACTGATGTTTCCACAAACTGGGCGCACAGCATTGTGGGTTTCACAATTTGTAAATCGTGAATTCATGCTCCTGCAGTTTGGGTTGTTATTTCCAGGAGCTGGACCATTGTAAAGTCTGGGTTCACACATCAGGGTCCTCGGAGACAGATTTCTGCAACACGGACCCACAAAACTTCTGCTGACCAAATTTAGATCTCCACTGTTTGATGTGGGACTTTTTGGGTTGATCCTGGGGTTCAAACTCCTGCATACTGGGACCTGAGAACTTAAGTCTATACATACTGATCCCTGACTGCTGCTAACTGGACTATCTGAATGGCAAGCTGGACTCTTCTGGCTGGTGATGGCACACACCGAGCCCACATTGCTGTTTTGGTCACTGGAGCAACTTTCTTTGCTGGAAGGACCCAAGGCGTTGCCATTCCTGGAGGGGCTCTGCTCAGGGTCAACATTTTTATTTGCAGAGGCCTCTGGTTTGGCTTCATCAGCAGTGCTCTCAACACCATTACCTGGTATTGAGTCCTCAGCACTACCAGGAGCTCCAGTTTTACACCGTCTAGAAAACTGCTGTGGAGAAGTTCGGGCACAGCACATCGTCTGTTCCTCTGGGATGTCTGGGAATGGACTAAGTGGCTCGTCCTCTCCTGGGATCTCCTCCAAGATCTCCTCACTGGAGGGAGGAGGTGGCGAAGAGTTGTGATACAGAGGTTGTGGTTGGGAAGGCGGCAAGTCTTGTCTCTGCTCTGCAGCCTGGCTGGAAGGAAGGGCTTTTGGAGGCTCTCTTTCTTGGATGTGGTCACAGCCACCGCAGCCATGTTTAGAGGAATCCTCTCTGCTGCGGATGTTGGGGGATGCGTCATTGTTCACCTCGTCACGCACCAGGTCGATGTAGACTACGTCATCTGTAGCAGAGGCGAGGCCTTTGACTGAGGACTTTGTGGTCTGGTTTGTTGACTTGTCTCTCTTGTTGTTAGCATTCGGTTTTTCCTGATTCCTCTGTGGCTCAGCAATCCAGGTTTTATCGTCAAGTCGGTCAAGACCTGGGTGGGAGGAGACAGATGGAGGGGCCACCCCCCGGGAGTTCTGGTATGTCATGAAGTCACCCTGGTTTGGGTGTACTCCATATGGAAGTTTTGGGGCAATGCGAGGTGGGTAAATGCTGCTGCTGCTCAACAAGGCAGGGTGGGAATAGACAGGTCCTTTGCCTGGTATGGTCATGTTTTGCATGGACATATTCTCAGCGACTGAGTATGGGATATAGCGGTTGGTGTACCCTAAGCCAGGAGGGAGGTAGGAGTCACAATAGATCTGACTGGAGGAGTTTCCCACACGAGTCTGCTGCTGCTGTTGAGGCTGAGGTTGAGGTTGGCTCTCTTGAGCTTCTGGTTTAGCCGAAGATGTGCTCTGTTTTCTGGGGCATACAAGAGTTTCTGTTTTACTGTTTGGACTCTCCACATCAGTGGACGGGACTCTGGGCCATTCCACTTTGGACTTTGGGGATAATGCAGAGGGTTTTTCCCTTGAGGCGGGGCTGGGAATGCTGGTTACCTCAACTGTGTTGCGGCCAGGTGAGTTTTGAGGCTGTGGTTGATGAGAGATGTTGTCCATACTCTTGGTTTTCAGACTCTGGGAGCCTCTGTTAAGGTCAGAGCTGCCAGCTGGGGAAGGACCCGGAACAACCCAAGAAGAGGGTGCAGTGCTGATCATCTCAGCACGATCTGGAGTCTTAGCTGACGTGCTAACAGATAGGGGTAGACCCTCCTTTAGGTTCCGGTCCTGACCGGCCAGCAGCCCGTAATGAGATGGGGGTAAATACCTCAGCTTGGCCAGGGCCTCATATTTGGATGGTAATCCATTTGAGAATTCTTCCAGCTCTTTGGCGGACACATCTAAAGGTATCTCCTTGGGGGTTTTGGCAGGTCTTTGAGGTACAACTTGGTCTAGTGACGTCTTCACAGGTGAAAGACACTCTGCAGTACAGCAGTCAGAGCTGGCATCTTTGGTTTTGTTGCTGCCTGAGTGCACAGGGGAACAGAGCTCTGAACTGTTAAAAGAATGAGACACTGACAGGGAGGTTGAGGAGGTGCTCCTGTGCAGAGGCTTCTGGAGGTCTGTGGTGGTGTGGCTGAGGGGTAGGGGAGCCGAGCATGGAGAGTGGGTAACTGTTGGGGCCTCTGAAGCAGCAGTGCTGGTCGAACTGCTTACTGGGGCACCAGTGTTTCCACTGCTGCTGCTGCTGACAGTGTTCTTGGTGGACGTGGATTGACTTGACTTTGGGCCGCTGCTGCTGCTGCCATGTTGTCGCTCGGTGTGAAGAACAGCTTGAGGCTGCGGTTCCTGGTGAATCCGTGGACTAGTGCTGAAGGCAGAGTGTTCCTGATGCACCTGAGGGCCGAGGCCCTGTAAGGCCTTGTCCTGGCTGTGGGGCAAGGGTGAAAGGATAGCTGGAACTGATGTGGCTGCAGGGATCCTGATTAGAGGGCCCAATGGGGAGGAGATGTGGGCGGGGCCATAATGAGGCAGGTAGAAGAGTCTGTCTTCCCCTGGTGTGCCACTTCCTGCCCCAGCCGCACACAAAGACTGATATGCCAGCTGCTGGTGGAGGAAGGATGAGGGCTGGGACAGGAAGGAGGCCTTGTAGGCCATGTCCAGGAAGGGGTACATTGTTGCATCAGCATAAGGGCTGATCCAGGGCAATCTCAGGAAGCTGCCAGCACCGTTCGGACCCACCTCCGACTGCTTGTCATTGGGTAGAACTCTGCGGTCCAGTCCCAGTCCATCACCTCCTGCAGTAGGGACCACCAGGGTCTTCTGCAGCCCTGGAGGGGGGCTCTTATGAAGTCCAACATACTCGATTGTGGATTTCTGGCTGTCCAACAGAGTGACACCAGGTTTGTACAGGAGATCGTAGCCTAGCGGGAGGGACGTGCTGGCTTCCTGAGGCTTTTCAGCAGAGAGAGGGTGGATGCTGGGGTAGAGGATTCCTCCATGGCGGCGGAAGTTTTCCCCGACCAGGGCGTTGCAGTCGATGCTGAGGGCAGCTAGAGGGTTCATCCTGTAAGAGGAGCCACCATCCACCTGCAACATGGAGAAGAGTCAAAGTAAGTAACAACCAACAGCAGCACTGAGAAAGAAAAATGTCTGTACAACAGTGTTCTGAAAGACGAACTCCACTGATGGAGACATGGAGGAAATGGCTACATCTATCTTGATCTATCCTCAGTAAACTCTTTTTGACAGATGTCCATCTCAGGCTTGGTGCAGACATATGAAGATTTTGTATTTTCACTTTCACATTTCTCTTGAAGATGCAGCTCTACTTATCATCTACGTGTCGTCCAGCGTGACTCTGATTAACTCCGTCATTCAGTATGGATTAGGGGGGGGCTGTCAAAAATGTCGTGACGTGATGTTTTCATTATCAAATAATCTGACAATTAGTTTCCTGATCAACTGTTTTTCCAACAAAGTTGTAAAAAGAGTCCATCCAGTTTCAAGGTGAATGCCCACTTCATATTGCAAGGCTTTGCAACACATCATTTCTTAACAGAACATTTCGCAGCACAATTATTGTGTAATGCCACACTTCGCCACTTGACACTTGGTAAAGCCACATTCTGTAGCACTACACTTCAAACCCCATCATTCAGCAACACATAATTAGCAACCTGATACTTCATAGCTCTACAATGTGTAACTCAACCTTTTGCAACATATCATTTCACAATGCATCATCTCGTCTCTGTACTTGTTTTATTAGATCTTAGTGCGGCGTTTGACACAATTGACCATCAAATTCTGTTACAGAGACTGGAACACTTAATTGGCCTAAAAGGTTCTGCACTAAGCTGGTTTAAATCTTATTTATCTGATCGTTTTCAGTTTGTTCACGTTCATAATGAATCATCCTTACGTACTAAAGTTTGTTTTGGAGTTCCCGCAAGGTTCTGTGCTCGGACCAATCCTATCCACTCTATATATGCTAGGGTTAGGGTTAGGTAACATCATTAGAAATCACTCTGTAAATTTCTATTGTTATGCGGATGATACACAGTTGTATTTATCGATGAAGCCAGAAGAAAGTAATCAATTAACTAAACTTCATACCTGCCTGAAAGACATAAAAACCTGGATGAGCACCAACTTCCTGATGTTAAATTCAAAAAAAATTGAAGTAATTGTTCTTGGCCCCAAACAACTCAGAGACTCTTTATCTGATGACATAGTTTCTCTCGATGGCATTGCTCTGGCCTCTAGCACTACCGTAAGAAACCTCGGAGTAACATTTGATCAAGATCTGTCTTTCAATTCTCATTTAAAACAAACCTCACGGACTGCATTTTTTCATCTGCGTAATATTGTGAAAATTAGACCTATCCTGACCCGAAAAGATGCAGAAAATTGGTCCACGCTTTTGTTACCTCAAGGCTGGATTACTGTAACTCTCTATTATCAGGTAGCTCTAGTAAGTCCTTAAAAACTCTCCAGCTAATTTAGAATGCAATTTATAATTTCACCGCGGAAGATTTAGCAATGTGTTCAGTTGAAGTTGACAAGACACAACATCAGTGTTTCCGCTACATTCATTCAGTAGTGGTGGCACACCCCTGCTAAATTATTGCCGCTGCTGCTGCTCCTTCAAAACATTTATTTTATATTGGGCCGAATATTGCAAAAAACACACATTCGGTATTCGGTGAAATAAGTGAAAAGCAAGGCCGAAAAATAGCGGCGTGGTTTGATAACGCAATCAAACAGAGTGCGGTGACGGACGGAGTAAAATGTTGGTAGTGTGGTGATATTTTACTCCGTCCGTCACCGCACTCGCATTTGCAACTAAAAATAGTTTTGTGAGAGCAAAATAAATCATTCAGTACGCTGTGTGAGTACAGATTTCAACCAGCAGCAGAAACGAGGGGTTGAACGGGGATCACAGACACGGACAGGAATACGTATTCCTGTCAAATACGGCGGCACATGATAACGGCTTACCAGCTCCAGGTGAATAACTTATGAATGAATAACTTATGAAGGGACTGTTGTCTCACACACACACACACACACACACACACACACACACACACACACACACACACACACACCCGTCATGACAAGTCATACGCTGTAACCTGACACATCATAACGCAACAGTTTACAATGATGAACCAGTAACCACCTGCTGACGTGTTCGTAACCACGTAGTGAAACTATCACTCTGAACCACCGGCTGGTCTCGTCCAATCAGACGGGTCGATCACTGATCACATGTTGATTATATTCATGATTTATCAGAGATAAATGTTGTGTGATGACCTCCAACTGGCGTTCATGACAGCTGATCTTATTTAAACTTCTTTGCAACGTGGACGAGTCCCTGAACTCAGCTGTCAGAGGGTTAGATTCACCTTCAAGGACAAACAGGAGGAAAAAAAAGACATGAAATGTGTGATTTCATTTTTCCTCTGATGGACAGAGAGATGAGTAGCACGTGTTCCTGGATGACATCAGACGCCACGAGCGTCTCTTTGACTGTCCCTCGACAGATCCCAGAAACAGAGGGAGTAAAGAGGAAGGAGGAAGGAGGAGAGAGCGCCAGCTAAACAAAGAGACAGAGAGAGACCATGGCAGGAAGAGATAGAGAGAGCTACAGTGAAGGGAAAAAATACAGCCTAATTGAATTTCCTGTCACACGGTGTTGTGAACCATCTCTGATTGGCTATCAGCCGCAGGGCCATTAGGAAATTATCCAGACAGCTGGGTGGCCGCCTGAGACGAGGAGGAAGCAGAGATCCTCCACTCGCCACAAAAAAAGGAAAGAAGAGACTGAAGAACACGGCTGCAGGAAAATAATGTCTGTTTCACAGAATTAAAAGGAAGAAACAAACTGCACCGTACGAAGACACGAGAGATTGAATTATTTTGATTTCACAGTCAGAAGTTTTTTTATTGACAGAAAGAAAACATGATGGAAACAGATCAGTCCATCACCATGACAACAGAGCTGAAACGTTTCACAACTTCGACGAGACATTTCAAAGAGACGCTTCATGTGACAATGTGATGGTTCATGAGGAGACGTAGTGTGACTTTACACTTTTTAAGACTACAATTGGTAACACTACATTTTGTAACAATTCATTTTGTAACACTTCATTTTGTAACACTTCATTTCATAACGCTACATTACATAATGCTACACTGTGTAACACAACAATTTGTGACACAACAAGTTGTAACGCTACATTACATAACACTACATTTAGTAATGCTGCACTTCGTTATACATAATTTAGTAACATGACGTTCAGCAATGCAACACATCACAATATGACACATTGTAAAGCACCATTTATAGCACTACTTGTAGCAAGACATCATTTAACAAATCGACACGTTGTAGACTGGCAGTTTAGCGATGCATCATTGGTTAAACATCATTTGTAAGACCATAGTGAACGTTCACTGTTTGACAGTGACCGTTAGGGTTGGGCGATAATGCGGTAACAAGGTATCCCGCGGTATCTAAAAACAGCAATGGTATCAGTTTCATTACCGTCATTAAAAAGAATCTGCCGCCCATATAGGCCTATAGGGGCCAGATATAATATTACATACAATTTATTTAATGCCTAAATAATGAGTGATTGTCCAGCACCTATGTATGTGTGGTTGAGTTTTCAATTTAATACTAATTACAATTTAAAACTAATAGTAGGCTAGGCCTATAATGTTTCTCTTATAACTGCCCTTAACTGTTGTCGGGACATTTGATAAAATTTTTGGATGTGATGTCGTTGTGTGACAGCTCGAACGTGAGAAAGAGAAGAAAAGATGGCAAGCTGCGCATCCAGCGAGTTGGTCCCAAAAAAACACAACTTCACAACACCTTAAATAGATCTGAAGCATAGGATGCTGCTACAGTTATCATTATACTTTGTTTGTATTTCATTTTCAATGAGGGTAGCCTGTTCCCATGGCCAGAACAGTTGGGACTTGGAGAGGGTGAACTGGTCAAACTAAAGGTAGGCTCTAAAAATAAAACAGCGAACAGTATTTGCCGTTGCGTTCTCAGGATAGGATTAGCCCATTTTCAGTCATGCCTTGTAATTTATTGTTCTGTTTTTCTTATTTGAAGAGCCCTAGTACTGGGTGCTGTAGAGCTGTGCTTTAATCTATTTGATTTATGTTCTAATAATAAACCATCAGACAGTAGGCTAGCCACTGTGGTCTGAGGATACGCTGTATAGCACACATTATTGTTACAGCCGTTATTTGTTATTTTTTGGAAGTGGACAGTAGCCCACAAAAAAATTGTTGTTATTTCATTCTGTTTGGTTGACTGCTGCATTTGCACTTTTTTAAAATATTTGTTAATAAAAGTTGTCAATGTTGTACATGTTTTGTTGTTATTTTTTCAGTATTCTTAGGCCTATGTAATGTTTGCTATTCTGTTTCTGAACGGTATAGGCACAAGCCAACATTTTGGCGACTCCCGCTGAGCCCTTCAAAGGGATTTTTAATTAGTCACAGGAATACCGTGTACCCCGGGAAAATGTGGGGAAAGTTTAACGGTAACAAAATTTGAATACCGCCCAACTCTAGTGACCGTAGAGAACGTTTCACAGAGTGATCATAGTGACCACAACCACCAGAGAAACATAAAGGTGACCTTTGACCTCACCGTGCTGTGAGCCTGCAGTCCTCTGGTTTCTGCTTCAGACGGGAACGTCTGCCTCGAGGACACAGCTCAGTCAGCCATGTCTGCAGACGGAGAGACGAAGACAGTTTTAAAACAGAGGAAAAGACGTCCAATTTCACGTTTATTTCATTCATTCATTCATTCATTCATCTTCTAACCGCTTCATCCTCGTGAGGGTCGCGGGGGGGCCGGAGCCTATCCCAGCTGACATCGGGCGGGGCAGGGTACACCCTGGACAGTTCGCCAGACCATCGCAGGGCTACGTTTATTTCTTTACATTTTATTTATTTTTATCCGCATGACATCACCAAACCACCAAACCATCCACACTGAGTGGCCTGTGTTTAACACTTTGTCCACAAGGACAACAAACACCAAAATAGAAAAAAAAAAGAGGATTAACACTTTATAACACGACACTTCATAAGGCGACACTTCATAACACGACACTTCATAAGGCGACACTTCATAACATGACACTTCATAAGGCGACACTAGGATGGATCTGCTCATATGAAGCCAGGATAAATCCCTGAAGAATAAATCACACACAAGCCTTAAAATGCTATTTTAGTGGAGGCTTTATCAATCAATCAATCAATCAATCAATCAATCAATTTTATTTATAAAGCCCAATATCACAAATACAATTTGCCTCACAGGGCTTTACAGCATACGACATCCCTCTGTCCTTTGGACCCTCACAGCGGATAAGGAAAAACTCCCCCAAAAAAAACCTTTACCAGGGTGAAAAAAAACGGTAGAAAGCTCAGGAAGAGCAACTGAGGAGGGATCCCTCTTTCAGGACGGACAGACGTGCAGTAGATGTCGTACAGAACAGATCAACATGATAAATTAACAGTGATCTGTATGACACAATGAGACAGAGAGAGAGAGATGCAGGACATCCTCGGTAATGACAGTAGCTTACAACAACAATCATGAAAGTAATAATATTGTTGTTATAGTTCTGGCTACTGTGGTACAATATGTTGAAAGTATATATTAGTATCTGATAGTCTACATGTATGATAATATCATATGTCTATAATAGCAGTAGAAGTATGACTAATGATTAATGATGGCAGCAGCAGCAGCAGCAGGAGGCATCTGGCAGGACCACGGCAGCAGCACAACCACACACGTCACACTATCCAGGCACCACTGCAATACGAGTTAACCTGAGAGACAGTGGAGCACAAAGGCTCCAGAGAAGAAGCCGAGTTAGTGACATCCAGAATGGCCGAGTTAGCAAGATGCAGTAATAGGATACGAGAGAGAGAGAGAGAGAGAGAGAGAGAGAGAAGGTGCCCGGTGCATTATAGGGGGGTCCTCCGGCAGACTAGGCCTAAGTCAGCCTAACTAGGGGCTGGTACAAGGCAAGCCTGAGCCAGCCCTAACTATAAGCTTTATCAAAGAGGAAAGTCTTAAGTCTAGCCTTAAATGTGGAGACGGTGTCTGCCTCCCGGACCGTAACAGGAAGATGATTCCACAGGAGAGGAGCCTGATAGCTGAAGGCTCTGGCTCCTGATCTACTTTTGGAGACTTTAGGGACCACGAGTAACCCTGCGTTCTCAGAGCGCAGAGTTCTGGTGGGATAATATGGCACTATGAGCTCTCTAAGATATGACGGAGCTTGACCATTTAGAGCTTTATAAGTTAACAGTAAGATTTTAAATTCAATTCTGGATTTTACAGGGAGCCAGTGCAGAGAAGCTAAAACAGGAGAAATATGATCTCGTTTCTTAGTTCCTGTTAGTACACGTGCTGCTGCATTCTGAATTAGCTGGAGAGTTTTTAATGATTTACTAGAGCTACCTGATAATAGAGAGTTACAGTAATCCAGCCTCGAGGTAACAAAAGCGTGGACCAATTTTTCTGCATCTTTTGGGTCAGGATAGGCCTAATTTTTGCAATATTACACAGATGAAAAAATGCAGTCTGTGAGTTTTGTTTTAAATGAGAATTGAAAGACAGATCTTGGTCAAATGTTACTCCGAGGTTTCTTACGGTAGTGGTAGAGGCCAGAGCAATGCCATCTAGAGAAACTATGTCATCAGATAAAGAGTCTCTGAGTTGTTTGGGGCCAAGAACAATTACTTCAGTTTTGTCTGAATTTAACATCAGGAAATTGGTCCTCATCCAGGTTTTTATGTCTTTAAGGCAGTTATGAAGTTTAATAAATTGATTACTTTCTTCTGGCTTCATCGATAAATACAACTGTGTATCATCCGCATAACAATGGAAATTTATAGAGTGATTTCTAATGATGTTGCCTAAAGGAAGCATATATAGAGTAAATAGGATTGCTGTCTTCATAATTTATTGTTTCTTATCTGTGAAATACAAGCAAATACAAGCTTCGTCTCCACTGAGGGAAATGGTTTCATCTTACAGAAACAGACAGGAGGTCTGTGTCACCGGGACGCTGAGTGTGAGGGTGGGCGAGTTCAACTTTCTATCAACAACGGGAACACCCCCATTTTCACAGGTAACTTAGTCCACCGCCGCAGGCAATAATGGATTAATCCTGGAAAGCTGTTGATGTAGCACTTTTCTCCTTATGAAAGTAACGCGGCAATTATTTGGCAAAACACAACACTTCATAACGTGACATTTCTCAACATGACACTTCATAACATGACACTACATAATACAACACTATGTAACACGACACTTCATAATGCTAAACAATGTAACACAACACTTCATAACTTGACACCTCATAACGCAACACTATATAACATGACACTTCATAAAGTGACACTAACACAACACTATGTAACACGACACTTCATAACTTGACACTTCATAACACAACACTATGTAACACGACACTTCATAACGTGACACTAACACAACACTATGTAACACGACACTTCATAACTTGACACTTCATAACACAACACTATATAACACCACACTTCATAACGTGACACACACAACATTTCTCCACGACACTCTTGGTGACGCCTCACGGAGGAGAAAACAGTGCCTCGTGGTGACGCCTCACGGAGGAGAAAACAGTGCCTCGTGGTGACGCATCACAGAGGAGAAAACAGTGCCTCGTGGTGACGCATCACAGTGGAGACCTGGTTCTGTTCTACAGGTTCACATTTTGATGGAGGTCAACAGAGCTTCAGCAGAGCTCACACACACACACACACACACACACACACACACACACACACACACACACACACACACACACACTCTGCCACGTTATGACAGCCAACGTGTGTGTGTGTTTTATCACCCAGGCGGGGACTGATAAGGCACGTTGCCTCGTTTCCACAGGTAGTCATAATCCACACACACACAAACCCATACACACAGCGTGATTGATGGCTGTTAGAGAGCTGGGATTTCAATAACGCCTCTTATCTCCAGACTATTGAAGGACAGCTGTGTGTGTTTCTGTGTGTGCGATGGATGAGCACCCCCCCCCACACACACACACACACACACACACAGCTGTTAATGTATTGGCAGATTTGAAGCCAAATTTCGGACATATTTGTTTCTACATTTTCTTCATCACTTCACATCTGCTCCACCCCCAATCACAGCTCATCATGACAAAATGCTTAAAAATGGATTTTCACACACATCTCTGAACACAACGCTTTGAAACGTGTCACTTCATAACACATTTTGTAATGCAACGCTTCATTACCCAATGCTTTCAAATGGAACGCTTCATAATACTTTTTGTATTGCAACACTTCCTAACACAATGTTTCATTACCCAACACTTTCAAACGCAACACTTCATTACCCAACGCTTTCAAGCGCAACGCTTCATAACACTTTTTGTAATGCAACGCTTCCTGACATGATGTTTCATTATCCAGCGCTTTAAAACGCAATGCTTCTGAACACAACACTTTGAAACGTACCGCTTCATAACACGTTTTGTAACGCAATACTTCCTAACGTGAAGCTTCCTAACCCAACACCTCCTAATGCGAAGCTTCATTTTGTGACGCTTCCCAACGTGATGCTTCCTATGTGACGCTTCATTTTGCAATGCTTACTAATATGATGCTTCTTAGCGTGATGCTTCATAACGTGACTCTTCCTAACATGACACTTCATTTCACGACGCTTCCTAACGTGACGCTTCCTACACAACGCTTCATTTTGCAACCTCTCCTAACAGGATGCTTCCTAACATTATGCTTCCTAATGCAATGCTTCATTTTGCAACACTTCCTAACGTGACACGTCCGAACATAACACTGACAGTAACACTACGAAGATCTCTTCCACATTAAAGGATAACTACAAGTGACAACAGTACACCTGGTACAGGTACGACATGTTACCATGACAACATGTGAGGAGTACCACAGTAACACTGACGCCCACTGTGTCACAACAACTTAAATAGTTCAGCAACACAGACAAACTGAAACTGTTTATTTACTGCAGAGAAAAAATGTTGATACTTTGTACTGTGGAGATCATGTTGTGCTGACGTTACAAGACAATATGAGTATAAATAAATCAAGTGTGTTTACATGATAAACATATAAATAAATCAAGTGTGTTTACGTGATAAACATAAATAAATCAAGTGTGTTTACGTGATAAACATAAATAAATCAAGTGTGTTTACATGATAAACATATAAATAAATCAAGTGTGTTTACGTGATAAACATAAATAAATCAAGTGTGTTTATGTGATAAACATAAATAAATTAAGTGTGTTTACATCATAAACATAAATAAATCAAGTGTGTTTACATGATAAACATAAATAAATCAAGTGTGTTTACATAAATCAAGTGTGTTTACATGATAAACATAAATAAATCAAGTGTGTTTACATGATAACCATAAATAAATCAAGTGTGTTTACATGATAAACATAAATAAATCAAGTGTGTTTACATAAATCAAGTGTGTTTACATGATAAACATAAATAAATCAAGTGTGTTTACATGATAAACATATAAATAAATCAAGTGTGTTTACATGATAAACATAAATAAATTAAGTGTGTTTACATAAATCAAGTGTGTTTACATGATAAACATAAATAAATCAAGTGTGTTTATGTGATAAACATATAAATAAATCAAGTGTGTTTACATGATAAACATAAATAAATCAAGTGTGTTTATGTGATAAACATATAAATAAATCAAGTGTGTTTACATGATAAACATAAATAAATCAAGTGTGTTTATGTGATAAACATATAAATAAATCAAGTGTGTTTACATGATAAACATATAAATAAATCAAGTGTGTTTACATGATAAACATAAATAAATCAAGTGTGTTTACATGATAAACACATTTCTTTTCAGCACTGTAGCCAGGCTGACTGAGAATCAAAGCTCTATTGAGCCTTGTATTCCTTCAACCCTTAGCAGTAATGATTTTATGACCTTCTTTAATGACAAAATTCTAGCTATTAGAGGCAAAATTCATGACGACCTGTCCTCAGATAGTACCTATCTAACCTCAAACACAGCTGTAACACCTAATATTTATTTAGATTCCTTCTCCCCAATTTCTCTTCAAGAATTGACCGCAGTGATTTCATCATCTAAATCATCAACGTGTCTCTTAGACCCCATCCCAACTAGGCTACTCAAGGAGGTCTTACCTTTAGTTAACACCCATATATTAGACATGATCAATATATCCTTATTAACAGGCTATGTACCACAGTCTTTTAAGGTAGCTGTAATTAAACCTCTACTAAAAAAGCCCACCCTGGATCCAGAGGTGTTAGCCAACTATAGACCAATATCTAATCTTACCTTTATGTCAAAGATCCTTGAGAAAGTAGTCGCAGACCAGCTGTGTGATTTTCTCCAGGATAATAATTTATTTGAGGAATTACAGTCAGGATTTAGAGCGCATCATAGCACTGAGACAGCTCTAGTGAAAATTACAAATGACCTTCTGATTGCTTCAGACAAAGGACTCGTCTCTGTACTTGTTTTATTAGATCTTAGTACAGCGTTTGACACTGTTGACCATGAAATTCTGTTACAGAGACTGGAACACTTAATTGGCCTAAAAGGTTCTGCACTAAGCTGGTTTAAATCTTATTTATCTGATCGTTTTCAATTTGTTGACGTTCATAATGAATCATCCGTACATACTAAAGTTTGTTTTGGAGTTCCACAAGGTTCTGTGCTTGGACCAATCCTATTTATTCTATATATGCTTCCTTTAGGTAACATCATTAGAAATCACTCTATAAATTTCCATTGTTATGCGGATGATACACAGTTGTATTTATCGATGAAGCCAGAAGAAAGGGATCAATTAACTAAACTTCATAATTGTCTTAAAGACATAAAAACCTGGATGAGCACCAATTTCCTGATGTTAAATTCAAACAAAACTGAAGTAATTGTTCTTGGCCCCAAACAACTCAGAGACTCTTTATCTGATGACATAGTTTCTCTCGATGGCATTGCTCTGGCCTCTACCACTACCGTAAGAAACCTCGGAGTAACATTTGATCAAGATCTGTCTTTCAATTCTCATTTAAAACAAACCTCACGGACTGCATTTTTTCATCTGCGTAATATCGCAAAAATTAGGCCTATCTTGACCCAAAAAGATGCAGAAAAATTGGTCCACGCTTTTGTTACCTCAAGGCTGGATTACTGTAACTCTCTATTATCAGGTAGCTCTAGTAAATCATTAAAAACTCTCCAGCTAATTCAGAATGCAGCAGCACGTGTACTGACAGGAACTAAGAAACGAGATCATATTTCTCCTGTTTTAGCTTCTCTGCACTGGCTCCCTGTAAAATCCAGAATTGAATTTAAAATCCTACTGTTAACTTATAAAGCTCTAAATGGTCAAGCTCCATCATATCTTAGAGAGCTCATAGTGCCTTATTATCCCACCAGAACTCTGCGCTCTGAGAACGCAGGGTTACTCGTGGTCCCTAAAGTCTCCAAAAGTAGATCAGGAGCCAGAGCCTTCAGCTATCAGGCTCCTCTCCTGTGGAATCATCTTCCTGTTACGGTCCGGGAGGCAGACACCGTCTCCACATTTAAGGCTAGACTTAAGACTTTCCTCTTTGATAAAGCTTATAGTTAGGGCTGGCTCAGGCTTGCCTTGTACCAGCCCCTAGTTAGGCTGACTTAGGCCTAGTCTTCCGGAGGACCACCTATAATGCACCGGGCACCTTCTCTCTCTCTCGCTCTCGCTCTCTCTCTCTCTCTCCCTCTCTCTCTCGTATCCTATCACTGTATCTATTTTACTCGGCCATTCTGGATGTCACTAACTCGGTTTCTTCTCCGGAGCCTTTGTGCTCCACTGTCTCTCAGGTTAACTCGTATTGCAGCGGTGCCTGGATAGTGTGACGTGTGTGGTTGTGCTGCTGCCGTGGTCCTGCCAGATACCTGCTGCTGCTGCTGCTGCTGCTGCCATCATTAATCATTAGTCATACTTCTACTGCTATTATAGACATATGATATTATCATACATGTAGACTGCCTGATACTAATATATACTTTCAACATATTGTACCACAGTAGCCAGAACTATAACGACAGTATTATTACTTTCATGAATGTTGTTGTAAGCTACTGTCATTACCGAGGATGTCATACAGATTACTGTATTGTGTCATACAGATTACTGTTAATTTGTTATGCTGATCTGTTCTGTACGACATCTACTGCACGTCTGTCCGTCCTGGAAGAGGGATCCCTCCTCAGTTGCTCTTCCTGAGGTTTCTACCATTTTTTTCCCCCGGTAAAGGGGTTTTTTTGGGGAGTTTTTCCTGATCAGCTGTGAGGGTCTAAAGGACAGAGGGATGTCGTATGCTGTAAAGCCCTGTGAGGCAAATTGTATTTGTGATATTGGGCTTTATAAATAAAATTGATTGATTGATTGATAAATAAATCAAGTGTGTTTACGTGATAAACATATAAATAAATCAAGTGTGTTTACATGATAAACTTATAAATAAATCAAGTGTGTTTACATGATAAACTTATAAATAAATCAAGTGTGTTTACATGATAAACATAAATAAATCAAGTGTGTTTATGTGACAAACATATATATAAATTAAGTGTGTTTACATGATAAACATATAAATAAATCAAATATGTTTACATAAATCAAGTGTGTTTACATGATAAACATAAATAAATCAAGTGTGTTTACATGATAAACATATAAATAAATCAAGTGTGTTTACATGATAAACATAAATAAATCAAGTGTGTTTACATGATAAACATATAAATAAATCAAGTGTGTTTACATGATAAACATAAATAAATCAAGTGTGTTTACATGATAAACATAAATAAATCAAGTGTGTTTACATGATAAACATATAAATAAATCAAGTGTGTTTACATGATAAACATAAATAAATCAAGTGTGTTTATGTGATGAAAATAAATAAATCAAGTGTGTTTACATGATAAACATAAATAAATCAAGTGTGTTTATGTGATAAACATAAATAAATCAAGTGTGTTTATGTGATAAACATAAATAAATCAAGTGTGTTTATGTGATAAACATATGAATAAATCAAGTGTGTTTACATGATAAACATAAATAAATCAAGTGTGTTTACATGATAAACATATAAATAAATCAAGTGTGTTTACATAAATCAAGTGTGTTTACATGATAAACATAAAGAAATCAAGTGTGTTTACATGACAAACATATAAATAAATCAAGTGTGTTTACATGATAAACATAAATAAATCAAGTGTGTTTATGTGATAAACATAAATAAATCAAGTGTGTTTACATGATAAACATAAATAAATCAAGTGTGTTTACATGATAAACATATAAATTAATCAAGTGTGTTTACATAAATCAAGTGTGTTTACATGATAAACATAAATAAATCAAGTGTGTTTACATGATAAACATATAAATAAATCAAGTGTGTTTACATGATAAACATAAATAAATCAAGTGTGTTTATGTGATGAAAATAAATAAATCAAGTGTGTTTACATGATAAACATAAATAAATCAAGTGTGTTTATGTGATAAACATAAATAAATCAAGTGTGTTTATGTGATAAACATAAATAAATCAAGTGTGTTTATGTGATAAACATATGAATAAATCAAGTGTGTTTACATGATAAACATAAATAAATCAAGTGTGTTTATGTGATAAACATAAATAAATCAAGTGTGTTTATGTGATAAACATATGAATAAATCAAGTGTGTTTACATGATAAACATAAATAAATCAAGTGTGTTTATGTGATAAACATATGAATAAATCAAATTAAACTGACCTTGTGTGCTTCTTCTTCTGTGGTGTGAAGTCCAATCTGATTTATCCGCTCCAAACATTTCAATCTCAAGTCATCAATTAATCCATCCTCATCGATCCACAGCAGCACGGGGGGCGTGGACGCGCACGTGCGCATTAACCACACAAAACAAACAAACAGACAAACGCGCACGGTTTGGATTTCCTCCCAGAATTTGTGAATTTGTGTGTTTTTTGAATGAGGTCTGGTGTGAAGGAGCACTGGACGGGTCAAACACCAGAGAGTCACAGCTGTGCAGAACTCCACCGGAAACACAGCTCATTTAACAACGTCAGCCTCAAACACACACCTGGACACGCGCACGAGCCGTCCGGTACCGGGTTGAACTCCTGGTGTGTGTGTGTGTGTGTGTGTGTGTGTGTGTGTGTGTGTGTGTGTGTGTGTGTGTGTGTGTGTGTGTGTGTGTGTCGGCAGCAGCTGAATCAAATCCACAAAAACAAAAAGGAAAAATTCAAATATTCATCAGGGTGTCGCGCGCTCAGCACGCGGGTTATTCCACATTCTTTTCTTTCTTTCCGGTCCCGTCTGTCTGTCTGTCTGTCTGTCTGTCTGTCTGCAGGATAAATCTTTCTCCTCCTCCTCCTGTCTCTCCTCCTCCTGTCTCTCCTCCTCGCGGACACCTCAGCCTCCCTCTCCTCTTCTTCTCCTCCTCTTTCTGTGTGCCGCTCTACGTCAACACCGAAACATCAACCCGGAACACTTCCGCTACGGCCCTTCACAATTAAACACAAACCGGAAGTAAAGTTTTTAAGTCCGCTACAACTACAAGTATCAGTACTAGAGAGTAAAAATACTCTGATATAGCCAGGGGCGGAAATTCCGGGGCAGGGGGGACATGACTCCCCTCTCAGTAAAGCTGCCCCCCCCCCCCCCCGAGCAATAATGTGCTATTTAAATCTTAAAAGATTTAGTGATAGTCAGAGAGGACAGGAGAGAAAGAAGAGGGAGAGGACAGGAGAGAAAGAAGAGGGAGAGGACAGGAGAGAAAGAAGAGGGAGAGGACAGGAGAGAAAGAAGAGGGAGAGGACAGGAGAGAAAGAAGAGGGAGAGGACAGGAGAGAAAGAAGAGGGAGAGGACAGGAGAGAAAGAAGAGGGAGAGGACAGGAGAGAAAGAAGAGGGAGAGGACAGGAGAGAAAGAAGAGGGAGAGGACAGGACAACAGCAGTCAGTGGCGGAGCGGCTCGAAGCTAGTGGCTACCTGTCTGTGGGCTCTCCACCTGTCTGTATAGGCTACCTGTCTGTGGGCTCTCAACCTGTCTGTATAGGCTACCTGTCTGTGGGCTCTCCACCTGTCTGTATAGGCTACCTGTCTGTGGGCTCTCCACCTGTCTGTATAGGCTACCTGTCTGTGGGCTCTCCACCTGTCTGTATAGGCTACCTGTCTGTGGGCTCTCCACCTGTCTGTATAGGCTACCTGTCTGTGGGCTCTCCACCTGTCTGTATAGGCTACCTGTCTGTGGGCTCTCAACCTGTCTGTATAGGCTACCTGTCTGTGGGCTCTCCACCTGTCTGTATAGGCTACCTGTCTGTGGGCTCTCCACCTGTCTGTATAGGCTACCTGTCTGTGGGCTCTCCACCTGTCTGTATAGGCTACCTGTCTGTGGGCTCTCCACCTGTCTGTATAGGCTACCTGTCTGTGGGCTCTCCACCTGTCTGTATAGGCTACCTGTCTGTGGGCTCTCCACCTGTCTGTATAGGCTACCTGTCTGTGGGCTCTCAACCTGTCTGTATAGGCTACCTGTCTGTGGGCTCTCAACCTGTCTGTATAGGCTACCTGTCTGTGGGCTCTCAACCTGTCTGTATAGGCTACCTGTCTGTGGGCTCTCAACCTGTCTGTATAGGCTACCTGTCTGTGGGCTCTCCACCTGTCTGTATAGGCTACCTGTCTGTGGGCTCTCCACCTGTCTGTATAGGCTACCTGTCTGTGGGCTCTCAACCTGTCTGTATAGGCTACCTGTCTGTGGGCTCTCAACCTGTCTGTATAGGCTACCTGTCTGTGGGCTCTCCACCTGTCTGTATAGGCTACCTGTCTGTGGGCTCTCCACCTGTCTGTATAGGCTACCTGACTGTGGGCTCTCCACCTGTCTGTATAGGCTACCTGTCTGTGGGCTCTCCACCTGTCTGTATAGGCTACCTGTCTGTGGGCTCTCCACCTGTCTGTATAGGCTACCTGTCTGTGGGCTCTCAACCTGTCTGTATAGGCTACCTGTCTGTGGGCTCTCCACCTGTCTGTATAGGCTACCTGTCTGTGGGCTCTCCACCTGTCTGTATAGGCTACCTGTCTGTGGGCTCTCAACCTGTCTGTATAGGCTACCTGTCTGTGGGCTCTCAACCTGTCTGTATAGGCTACCTGTCTGTGGGCTCTCAACCTGTCTGTATAGGCTACCTGTCTGTGGGCTCTCAACCTGTCTGTATAGGCTACCTGTCTGTGGGCTCTCAACCTGTCTGTATAGGCTACCTGTCTGTGGGCTCTCCACCTGTCTGTATAGGCTACCTGTCTGTGGGCTCTCAACCTGTCTGTATAGGCTACCTGTCTGTGGGCTCTCCACCTGTCTGTATAGGCTACCTGTCTGTGGGCTCTCCACCTGTCTGTATAGGCTACCTGTCTGTGGGCTCTCAACCTGTCTGTATAGGCTACCTGTCTGTGGGCTCTCCACCTGTCTGTATAGGCTACCTGTCTGTGGGCTCTCCACCTGTCTGTATAGGCTACCTGTCTGTGGGCTCTCAACCTGTCTGTATAGGCTACCTGTCTGTGGGCTCTCCACCTGTCTGTATAGGCTACCTGTCTGTGGGCTCTCCACCTGTCTGTATAGGCTACCTGTCTGTGGGCTCTCAACCTGTCTGTATAGGCTACCTGTCTGTGGGCTCTCAACCTGTCTGTATAGGCTACCTGTCTGTGGGCTCTCAACCTGTCTGTATAGGCTACCTGTCTGTGGACTCTCAACCTGTCTGTATAGGCTACCTGTCTGTGGGCTCTCAACCTGTCTGTATAGGCTACCTGTCTGTGGGCTCTCCACCTGTCTGTATAGGCTACCTGTCTGTGGGCTCTCAACCTGTCTGTATAGGCTACCTGTCTGTGGGCTCTCCACCTGTCTGTATAGGCTACCTGTCTGTGGGCTCTCCACCTGTCTGTATAGGCTACCTGTCTGTGGG